>VXBB01009339.1:59275-230306 GCA_013399915.1 Illadopsis cleaveri
CTGGCGGCCGGGGGGGCTGCGCACCCGCTCCCGGAGGCCCGCGCTGGCTGCGGCTCCGGGGCTCGCCGCCTCTGCCCCGGGTGCGGAGAGCCAGCCCTGACCTCGGCACGGCGAGCCGCTGTCAGGGGCCCACGGGGAAGCGATTTGTCTCAGTTCCCCGGAGCATCTCTCAGCCCCTGTCCCGTGTCTTCAGTTGACACTTAATGACGGAATTAAATGAGATCGAACTTTGAAAAGCTTCAGAGACTGTCCTTTAAACGTTGTAGTGTATATGTGCATCTTTAACCATAGTCCTTCCCCTTTCTTAGTTAAAGGTGACTTTACTGTGGAACAAAAAAGGCTGAGTAACAAATTATTGTTCTGCAGAGTGTGTGAAGCAGCAGTTGTTTGTTTAACAGAAATATTGTTTCTTTTTTTGTTCTGCAAAATGATCGTCTATGCACTTAATATTTTTGGATTTAATATTGAACACAATTTGGTGTTGACCCTGTCTAGCGGTAGCACGCAAGTACCTTCTGTGGTTTCCTCCACAACTCTGTGTAGTGATCACTTTATCTAGAGGAGTTTAAAACTCAGAGGCTGACAACTTAAGAAAGGAAGGCAGACCGATGTGTATTAGGAACTTTGCATTTTATGTTCTATTTTCTGTAACAGTATGCACACATAGCATAATTTTGAAACTGTTAACTGCCCCTGTTTAAAAGTTGGGTGCTGGCAAGCATGTAGAGTAGCTGCTTTTTACGTGATGCTACGCACCACTAATAAAAGTTGTTTACTCATGAAACTAGTCTTGCATGTGGCAGCACTAGGCCAACAATCATTATTCCTTGTACTCTTCTTCTTAGAATTTTAAGTATCTGCAGATCATTAGAAATGGCCCTTTAGTCACAGAGTTCATTCTTAAATGCCATGTATTTCTGTGATTGAAACAGGCCTATGTGTGGATTTTTTTTTTTTTAAGAAACAACTTTATTTTACATGTGATTTGATTGCATAGTGTCAAAAATTGCAACCTAAGACAGTCGATTTCTTAAGCTTGTGAGCTGTGCCTAAAGTCAGTGGTACTGAGGGTGGTAGTGGACATCAGTAGCAAAGCAATCCAATCAACCTTTCATTAACTGGGGACATAAGAGGCTGAGTTAGCCCAAGCAATCCATAAAACTGGTAACAGTGGTATTGTGAAAAATGAAAAGTTGTTGAAGAGATCCTCAGCTGCTCAAAGGTGATGCTGGTCCACTAAGTTGTCTTAATTTTTATGTGATTTCAGCCAATTGAAAGTGTCTGGACCAGAATTATCATTCTTCCAAGGAAGATAGTTGGCCATCCAGACTGTGCCATGCATCTAAGCAAACTGCAGGGATTTTGACAGGGAGTAGGGGGCTGAGGGTATGTTATAAAAAGGGAGAAGAGAAGCCTGGGATGCGTACTTAGGTTGTGTCTGACAGCATTTGTGATGTTAGATAGCAAACCTGGCTATAGTGATGCTAGAGACAGCTGTAATCTGGAAGCAGCACACCCAAATTACTGCCGTCCTAAAGATGGTACTAAGTTGGTGGAACTAATATATCCTGCCTGACTTGTGCTTTCGCTGTGCTCAGCTGTTCTGAAAGTCACTGTGGTGCTAGAACTGGAAAGTTGTGTGGAGCCGAAGGAACTGGTTAAATAGGGTGAACTTTGGCCTCACTGAGCTTGTCAAATCTGTCTCAGTGTCAGAGCAGTCAGACAGACTCTTGCTCCTGTGTTCATCTCTGGCTTTGGGTGCCATTGGCTGCAGTGCAGCACCACATCTGCCTGCAAGCCTTCCCAGAGTGCTGGGTGCATGATGCAGGATTACCTGAGTGATTCTGCAGGAGCCAGCCTGATGCTGGAATGGATGGTGATGACTCAGGTAATAAACTCTTCTGCACCCAGCCCAAGTCAGTGGTGTCTTGTCTCCAGCTCTTCAGGTTGGATGACTGTGGTTGAAGATACTTAATGTTTCACTGCATTAGTTGAAGGCAGGTCCTGTCTGTCCTTCTGCTTCTCCATAGTGACTGTACTGCTCCCTGAGCCTGGAAGAGAGTGGGCTGGATTTAATGCTGATTAGGTAGTAAACCCTGTCTACCAAACTCGAGTTTACTTTCTTTGCTTTCCCAACAGCATCCACAGTTTACTTGGCTGACTGATGGGCTGGATTTGGCGTGTCTGGTAGTTGGCTAGCAGGCATTGCTGGTGGCCTGACAAAGGGCTGCTTTGCCGTCTGGATCCAGCCCTTGGTTGGTTGTCCATTTGTATTCTAAACAAATTCCTGTTTGACTCCTGCCTGCTTTTCTGTCTGCTACCTGGAGCAGGGCTTTGATATTAAGCTATTTCAAGGTTTTTAAATTTACACTGAATCTTCAGATTTTCATGTTTGTGTACCTTCTCAGTAATATTTGTGAAGAAAAGGGATTTTTTTTAACATTCTTTCTTTTGCCATCAGTCAGATCTCCTAACAAAAGCTGAGATGTAAGTGGTGTAGCGGTGTACAAGAAGAAAAAAGCTTATATTATTAGGGTATTTCCTTTAAAGACAGGAAAATTCCAAATTTCAGTTTCATAATGTAAAACATGATACAGGCACTTGTGTATTTTAAGGTATTTCAGATCTTTTGTGTCATTCAGTGCTGTTACATAATTGAGAAAAATGTATATGAGAAGTCCTGCTACTGTGGATGTGTTGTAATCAAGTAGTGATATGGAGGGGATATTCATATTCATGTACAGGTTATTTCTTGAAATTAGTGAAATTCGAGTCAGGCATCTTATTTGCAGTTGCAGCGTCTTCTAAACTGAATTGACCTGCTTAGACCAGATGACATGTCCATATAATTTTACTTTGTTAAGCTAAATTTGTTTAAAACTTCATTTTAGGTAAGCCATCATATTCTTCAGTGTAACTAAGCCCTGAAATGCACATGGTCAGAGCCACTGTATTTAGAACACTGCAGCATATTGGCAGAACAGTGTTTGCTGTACACTTGTGTCAGTGTCCAAGAAATGGAGCTGTCAAAGTTGCAACAGGTAACTGGACCATGGCCCAGGTCCTGTTTGCATCCCTGTGTATTTACTGAAGTGCTTCCACGTTGTTATGGCATCAAGTAGTGCTGTGATTTTTTCTTCCCTGTCAGCTTTCATGTTTACTCATTCTTACTGGTAATTTTTGTGGCTTTTGTTAGTGCAGGGGTGAACTGATTGTAAAGGTATCTGTTGCCTTTACTTGAGTCCACATAAAGTGCACAAGGTATGGTTGCTGTAGTCCTATTACTGTATTGCAATTGTGACAGTATGTGGCTCCAGGAGAAAGTGGTGGATATTCCTGGTAGCATGTAACTGTTTCAGTGTCTCCTAGGTGTCACAGCAGTAGAGGAGTTAGGGATAAACAGGTTGGGTTTGGTGTATGAGGGAAAGTGTTTGAGGGATGCTGAGTGAGTTCTAAATACGGATGGAGTCACCTGAATTTTTCTGAACATTCCTTCACTGCAGCATTAGACTGTATACAGTGGATCTTAAAATTGATGATAATTGGAAAATTAGGTGAGTGTGAATACACAGGAAATTTTAAAAAATAGCAGTGGTGTTGTTTTCTACCCCCCTGCACCCTCCCATTCTTCCATTAATTAATTACTTCTTTGTAAATATTCACTGTAATTGCATGTGTTGAAGTGCAGCCTGGTGCTTGCTATGACATTTCATGGATGTCCTGTTCCTTCTGATGTAGGAGACCAAAGCATGTTGGGATGTTAAGGATCAAAGAAAGAATCAAAGTATTCCCTTTGTTTCTCTAGGAAAAAAAAATCTGTCAAAGGAATAATCAGAACTTAAAATTCAATTTCAAAGTCTCACAGAATATTATAAGTAACTCTGCAAAGATGATTTTGCTATTTTTATAGGGAGAATAACTTTTCCCCCAGAATAAGTGTTTTGCGCATTGTTTTGGTTTACTATGTGATACTAAATTCCTGCTTTGTCTAGTGTTAGTTGTATGTTGCTGTCTACCAAATGCAGGTTTCACCAAAAAATTTGGAACGTGAAAAGGTGATTAGATTGCATGCCTCAAAGACTTGAAAATTAGTTCTAGAATTCTTGACTATTTTGCCTGTTGAACCTATTTAGTAGTAGTATCCTAATTTTGCCACATATTTAGGCTGGAGTATCCACTTGGTAGTGAGGTACAATAGAGATACTGCTCCAGCATGGCAGAGAGAGCTACAGGCCATGATTTGACTCCAGTTGTCTCCTTGGGCACCAGATTGCTTTCAGGGGCTTGCTCCCATGAGCTGCAGCTGTGCTCTTATGGTTTTGGAGGTGCCTGTGATTTAAAAGTGACTTGCAGTTTCCAAGAGGTTGAGTAGCTTGGGTCTGTGTGTTGTTCACCCTGAAGAAGGTACTGGTTTTAGCTGTCCAGCAGCTAAACAGTAACAGATGGTGCTGGTGGTCACTTGTCCTTCCCTGGTGGTCACCAACTTGCTCTGGTTCAGCTCAGCTGGTAGTCATTGGTGACTGCTGGAATCAAAGTAGATTGTACTGTACAAAGCTGTGGTATAGTCTGTGCTAGTTTTGAGTCTCATTCCCAGTGGGCAAACACCTGCATCATTAAAACATCTTCTGAGATGAATTGGCACCCTGCTTTGGCTCAGGGGCCAAAGTTAAATGACTGTAGAGATCAAAAAGTTCTTTTATGTCTTCAGGTCAAAGTTGATGTTTTGGTAGGAGAGGGGTAGACAGTCTTGAATGTTACCCATGTTGTGCCAAGGGAAAAACACTTTTGAAACCTACCTTGCTTCTTTTAGTGTAATTACTGATAACCAAAGCAGACTGGATACTAAAGTTTGGTAGTATGGTTTGGTTTTTTTAGCCATGTTATATAAAGGAGCTGACTGATGCATCAGAAAACAGCTATTTTGTTCTAAACAGTCCTTTTTACAGCTTGGATTCTCCACTAAAACATTGTCTGTGCTTTGTTGGAGAATGTGAAACAAAATAATTCCTGTTATGAATATGACAAAACAAATAGTGTAAGTTTCCATTTTAACTCCCTGAACTGTGCCCTTCCAGAGATAGAATTTATGCTCCTAAAAAAAAAAAAAAAGTTAGTTTGATTTAAGGCAGGGAAGAAGAAATATGAAATCTGTTAATTAATTTCTAGCGTTTATTTTTGAAGCCTCTTCTTTGTGGAATATATATCTTTGAGGCTGAAATAGATTGCTTTGTCTTAATGTTGTTTTTACTAAAAATAATGCCTAGGTGTTCTGTACTCTAGTTGGATCTTATTTTCAGTGCATTAGAAAACTGGTAATTTTAAACCAAAATAATAAGAAGGAAAAATGGAACCAAAATTTTGAAAGCAGAACCCTTATATGAAAATGTTAGTTCAAGAATTCTTTAAACTTTCCAAAGAAATTTTAAGTTCTGCGTACTTATCGAAGAACTTGTGCATATTTATCCTTTTAAAATGTCATGTTTCCTCAATTAGTTAGACAATATCAGAATAAAAGTTTTCTGAGATGTTGTCCTACTAATCTCTGTTAAACTTGTACCATGTGTACTGTGCATTAAAGTAAAGCTGCCTTTTGCGTTTGGTATTTTTGCTGAATGGCACCTGCTTGAAATCAGTATGTCCTCAGCATTTTAAATATTTACTTTTAAAATTCTGCTTTTTCTAGCTGCTTTGACAGGCAGCTGGTATTGTCGTCTTGTGCCTGACAGATTTTTGCTATGCATGACAAAGTATTTTACTATTCCTTTTAACTGGAATGCTGGACCAGGTTAGTTCATGCTACTGGTAGTGTCTGTTCCTTCATAATTTGTCGTTTCATGTTCATAAATATTAATACTTCTTTTCACTGATTAGATTAATGTACAAATCTAAAAATAGTCTTGAAATTTAGGCAATCACTTTTGCACTAAAAGATCAGCTTGTCAATCAGTGCAGTTAAAGTAAAGCTGCTTTTTATAATATTGCCTCGTGCAAGCTGTTAGTTTGAAAAGTCTTCAGAATTCCAAGAGAACTGTGCTTAGAAGGTAGATCAAAAATTGTCATGGAAGCAAGAGCTACTGAATTGATGTACATAATAAACCTCTGTAATGGTAAAGAAATTCTGTCCTAGTGGCGAGAAATCTCATTTGATTCTTGGTCTGCAGGTGAAAAGTGAATTTAGAGTGTTGTTAACTTTTCCCCCCTTTTTTTTTTAAAACACTTTCTTCTCTCTCATTCCTGTTATTATTTGTAGTATTCATAAATGGAATATGTTTGTGAAAGACAAAATTGGATATGGATATAGTTGCTATATCAATGACAGATATTTTGCATATTTTATAGCAGTATTTGTAGGCACATAAAATTTCTCAACCTCTGACCTTTTGGCATGATGCTTATTTAAAGGGTTTGGGAAAAGCTACAAACTGTCCTTTTACATGTAGGATAAATCTGCATATTTGGTTGAAATTGACATTTGGGAAAATCTCTATATGGTTACACATGGGAAGAAACATTAGTCTGATCCTACAGAGGAGGATATGTTTCCCATGCAAGACAAGAAATTGTTTCCTAATGGTTTGCTCTCAGGTGGTATTGTGAAGCAGTGCTTCTGTGACAGTATTCCTCTGAAGATTCAATAAAGATGACAAATTACTGCTTTTGTTACACAGCACTAATCAAATGTGGACAAAATGGTTTCTGTGTCTGCTCTTCTGACAAAAGTGCTAACACGTGAGAAACACAGCTTTGCAACTCCTACTGCCTCCCTTTTTCTTCCTTTTTCGTGCAATTATCGTCATCTTAAAAAAGGTGAATGTTACAGGAATGTGTGATTGAAGTAGGAAAAGAGATGGGTTTGGAGCAGATTAGAGATACAAAGTATAAAAGCAGAGATAGGAGACAGTGTGTATCTTGGACATACATTCTTCACTAGTGTCAGGTTCTTGAATGTCACCTTTTCCTGCTGTTTCCAATACCTGTGAATGCCCCCCACATGGTGTGGATGTTACTGTCCTTCTGCAGAAAAGGTTGTAGTATGCTGCTGCAATGAGAACTCCCTTAGCTCATTCTGGTCACTGTTTGTGGGGTTTTATTTCGGTGCCAAGTGTATATCCACATAGGCCATGTGGTGAAGTGACTGTTTCTTTGGTAAACTTCAATTAAAAGTGAGAAGATGACCAAGAAACCCATTGAAAGAACTCTACTGAGGTCGCTAATACAAATATTTAGAAGCTGAGCAATTTCAGAATTTGGATTTTAGATGAAGCTCTAACTTGCTCCAAATGTGAAGGTGATTTTCTCCTAAAATCAGTAATTTTAAGTTTGCAGTCCAAAAATATTTTCCAGTGGGATAGTGTCAGCTGGAGTAGAGTGTATTCAGCCAGCTTCCTCTGGGCTCTCCTGTGTTAGCTTACAGCATGTGGACCCTTGTGAGTAGGATGTGAGTGCCTGGGGGGCTGTGGAGAGCTGACTGATAGTATTATTTTGGTTACATGGTAATGTTTCTTCCTTGATTGTGTTGTTTCATGGCTTCTGCCTCTTTCAATACTCTATTTCAAATTTACTTGAGTGGAATCAAATCTGGAAAATAACTTTTCTCTCAAGCTTACTAATAGCAGAAATTAGAAGATAATAGAGCTGGACAAAGAAATAAAGTTTTTCCTTACGAAGCATTTGAATCACATAATGATTGAGACACCTCTGCAGGTCATTCTGTTCAAACTCCTTGCTCCAGCAGGGTCACCTAGAACAGGTTTCCCAGGACTATGCCCACCTGGCTTTTGAGTATGTCAAAGGATGGCATTTCCACAGCCTCTCAGAGCTGCCTTTGCCAGACCTGGGCAGAAAGCTTCAGTGTGGGTCCCATTTTGGCTTGCAACTGTCTTGCACGTCAATTTGGCTTTTCTAGACTTTCAGCTCATCCTGCCAATAAAAACAAAAAGCCTATCAATTTAACAATTTCTAGGTTTTTTTAATATCTGTAGCAATTGAGTATTTGACAGGTTTGAGCAGAGGGAAAGTGGGACTTCTCAAACTGTTGAGTTTCAATATGTGGGCCCAAGGGGACAAAGCTAGCATTGAAGAGTCAAGTTTAATCTAGGGGGTGTTTTATTTGGCAGATTTTGTCTTGTTGATAGTTTGATATGTAATTTTATACTTTTGAACATAATATAGTAAAAAGATTTTGAGGAAAGGAAGAAATTACTTCTCATAGGAGGCACACAGGGTATGGAATAGGTCTGAAGTTTAATCTGGTGCAGCTTTTAGAAATAAGAAAAATAATATTCTTGTTTCTCTTGTGAATATAATGGGTATTTCCTGGGTGATGTACAGGCTGAGCATATATTTTGGTGTGCTTACCAGAAGGCAGACAGCCTACTTGAGAAAATTCTCTTGCTTCTCTTGTTTCCTCTCCTTTCCGACTTCCTGTCCTCTCTTCTTGGAACAACATTGAAATAGAATTAAAAGCTTTGCACAAGAATGCTTGAGATGCTTGTGAGTTTGACTGTGAGAACCCATTTTACACTTCTGGCAGATTTTCAGGGAAGCTTAGCCCTGTGTTTCTTGAAGCTATGACGTGTTCTGGACCAACAACGCAGAAGCTAAACTTTCACTATCTCTTGGGAATGTGGGTTATTGACATAGAAGGGTACAGACTGGGATTCCCCTGTGCTCCGCAAACAGAGCGTGCCAAGGGGCCACATCCCACCCTCCCGCGTTTAACAAATGCAGTAAGCAAATTGGGAGGGGAACCTGTTGAAGCTATAATGCAGTATAGGTAAGATAAAACAAAAGCAAGTTACATGAGGAAATAGTTTAAGGAGAAACAATAAATTATAAAGTTTAATTATGATAAGAGTAATTTGCTTCTGTTCATCTTAAATCAGACGCATAGAAAAATAAACACATGATCAAGTAATTCAGTTTTCAGCTACCTCTTACAATTGAATATCTTTCTCAGAGCCATCATCTGTGTGTGATATTTTTCTTTTTTCAGTGTTAATATGCAAGTATCTGATAAATTTGGATGTAATTTTTATTTATTTTTTACAATTTAGTATCTTTATGCTCTGGGTAAACATCACTTTTATTTAATAAAAATGTTACTAGGTAGTTGAAACATTTGATTAAGTTAATAAAAATAAAAAGGCGGCCATTTAATTTGTTTCCTTTTCTTTTTGTTCCTTAGATCTGAATATGTGAAAATAAATACATACCTATATATTTGAGTGCATGTGTGTATATGTATACAGGTTGCATATATATTACATATGTGTGTATGCTACAGCTTTTATGACCAATACAGTAATTTCAGTGGTGCTTAGTGCTCGGGTGAAATTCTGGAGCAAAACGAGATTTATTTGTTAGCATTGGAATTAAAATAACTGGTTCCTTTCACTTCATGAACAGGTCTTCATTTTCAGGTAGTAATGGATAGGTTTGAATGCTTTGTGGTTCAAGAAGTCTGGTAAGACTGATCAAGCTGCTGCACTTAAAAAATAAGAATATTCTAATATGCTTGTGGATGAATCTGCTGTTCTACTTGACCACATTATCCATGGCTTATCTTTTCCATGAGCTTTTGCAATGCATTTTCACCATAATAAATGAGGTAATGGGCTACCTAAGAGTAATGCTGAGGAAGACTGATGGCCAAAAAACAAATAAAGGATTAAAAATTTTTTGCTTTTCATGTAAAAAGTTAAATAGTCTACTTCTTTGAGCCTTCTTTCAGTATCAACCCTTTGGTGGTTTTGCGCGTTCCCTATTTGGTAGCCTGGAGAAAATTCCCTTTAGAGCTATTTATGAAGTTACATATGTATTTTTTTTCTTGCACTCATCTTGAATCTTTTGTGCAATTTTGGACACCACAATATTAGAAGGATAAAAAGCTATTAGAGAGTATCCAGAGGAGGGCTGCACGGATGGCAAAGGGCCTGGAAGGGCAAGCCCTGTGAGGAGTGGCTGAGGTCACTTGGTCTGTTCAGGCTGGAGGAGACTGAGGGGAGATCTCACTGCAGTTACAGCTTCCTGGTGAGGGAAGGAGGAGCGACAGGCACTGATCTCTTCTCTGTGATGACCAATGACAAGGCCTGGGGGAACAGCATGGAGTTGCATCAGGAGAGATTTCAGTTGGATATTAGGAAAAGATTTTTCACCCAGAGGGTGGTTGGGCACTGGAGCAGACTTCCTAGAGAAGTGGTTGTGGCTTCAGTCTTGCCAGAGTTCAAGAAGCATTTGGACAATGCTCTTAGGCACATGGTGTGGTTCTTGGGTGTCCTGTTTTGGACTTAATGATCCTTCCAACTTAGGGTATTCTATGATATTTGAACATTAACCAGGGTTGTGTTTGAAACGGTGTTGTCTTCAGGAGCCTTGTCTGATTTGCAGTGGGGAAAACCAAAAGTTATTTCTAAATAATGGGAATAATAGGAAAGAAAGAATATTCAGACTTGAAAGACAGGAATAGGACAATTGGAAAAAACTGTTCGGAGAAGTAAAGAAGTTGGAAGTAAAGCTATGGACTAAGAACCTCAAGTCAAAACACAAGTAGTTTCATTAATTGTCTTACAAAAATGAAGTTGCTTTTTAGTCTGGTTTCCCAATGACAATAAGCATGTATGATCATTTGGACTTCTTTCTTCCTCAGTAGCTCTTGACCTGTGTTGACCAGTTCAACAAGGATTTCAGAAGACCATTAAGTTGGTACATGTTTTGTCACTATCAGCAGGCAAAGGAATGAATCCCACTTTTCCCAGCTGTGGCAATTTTTCCATTTGTCAGCAGCTGAACAGGCATCAAGTATTGGTTGGCCTGTTGGGAACAGTGTAGTTGAAGATTAATTAGTGCATGATTTTCTCTACAGTAACATAGTACTTGCCAGCTCTTGCCTTAGAGTGTTTTAGTAGAAGACTTCAAAGGAACAGAGGTTACAGTGGTGGAAAATAGCAGAGAAATCATTGGAAATCCATGGTTTCTTGGATTTTTATTGCTCAAAGAACTGACTTCTGATGTAGGAAAGACTTCTGAATTCACAGTAGAAGTGTGTGATCCTATTTGCTTTATATTTCTTTATTTGTTTGCTTATCCATGGGTGTGCTTTTTTGTTGCAGTGGTGTGATGAAAGATTCGACTTCCAAGCTACATTTTTACAGTGCTTGGCAAAACACGTGCCAATTATTTACTCAGCTGAAATGGACCCCTTGGTGGAGAAACAAGAAGAAATGGTCCAGGCAGCAATATTATACCCCCTGGAATGTTATTTGTTTGGGGAGGACCCAGATATATTCCTGGAGAAACTACAACAGAGTGGAACCTCCCAGCTCTGTGGAAAGGTATTCAAAGGAGGGGAGACAACATACTCTTGCAGGTAAGAATGAAGGTATGTTGTCATCAATGTTCCTATCTGAGATAATGCAGCAAACTGCTTTGATAAAATCAGTTGTGCTGCTAACTAGTCATTGCTTGTGTCATGGTATTTCTTTGCTTAACTGATGCTGGCATTTGTTTCCCATTTCAAACCACTTTGGAGTGAGGAAAATTGCATATGAAAAGATAGCTCTGGCAGAGAAATAGGGAAGGAAATGGAAAGGTTGCTAAAAGTACTGAAGGCTGTTGGTTAAAAGTGTTGAATGATAGGGTATGAATATGGAGTCTGTATCTGAATTGAGGGATACAGTACTCACCCTTTCAAAGTCTGAAACAGAATCCAGCATTTCTGAGCATCATTAGTCCTTTGCTTTGGCAATAGCTGTGTGGCCATTTGTAATTTTTTCACCTTCTTTTCTCATCCTGAAATATATTAAAGGTGTCAACTCATTGATTTGATAGAACTAATTTTATTAATTCCTATTAATGCAAATACATTAATGAGTATCATGAATAAAAACATATAAATATTAAAAATCCAGCAGTTTTTGTGGTGAATGTAAAGATTGCAACAGCTCTGGCAATTGATGAGCATTAATATGATGCTATTGCCATAGTTCATTCTGATTTTCAGTTTATTTTAAAAGCCTAGAAATTTTAATTAGAAATACTGAAAGAGTATTATTAAGGATGGAAAGCACTATCAGTAAAAAATTCATCCCTTAGAATTTAGGAAGTGTCAAAATGAAAGTTCTCTATAAACTTTGTTTATGAATTGCACTGTCAAGTTTTAATCAATCACATACTCCTCAGCCTTTTCTAGGAATCAGCTGGTGTTGTGTAAGAAAGGAGAATGGTCTTTGAAGAAATCTTGCTGTGTGTACTAGAAAGTGTTTAATGAGTGGGACAGTTGTACGAAAGAAAAAGCTGAATAAGGCAGTTTAGTGCTGCCAGAACAGGAATAATTCTCTTCCTATCTCTCCAGAGTTCATGTATGGTAGCAGGCAAAAAGGCAAAATTAAATATGTCAGAGTTGGTCTCTTTCTTATTTTTCTGAGTTTCAGTCTTGCAAAAATGTGGTAGTATTTATACAAGATACTGCACTTACTACGGCAACTGAAGCTAGATATCTGTTTGCTTTAGGCTTCTAAATGCTAAAAATAAAAGATACTCTGAAGTTCTAAAATCTTAATGTCTTGAATTGGGTAATCAAATCTAGCAGGCACTTCTGCCTTCTTTTTTCTTTGATTCATCTTTCAGTAGATTCATGGTAATAAATGAATGTTACTGAAGTGTTATTGTAGTGATAGTTATAATCTGAAGGTTTGGAAGGAAGTTATTTCTGTAATCAGAATTACCATGATATTTTAGTTGTAAAAGAGGCTTGAACTAAATGTTGAACAATGGTATAAAGTAAAAAATTTGATATGTTGTCATTTAGCACCTGTCATCCACATTTTGCATAGAATAAAACAGCATTTGAAGAAGAGTGACCATGTTTTAAGGAAAAATCAATATATAAAAGTATGTATGTGAAAAAAAGGATAAATGGAATTAGATTGCTCATGGGTGTAATTCCATATTTTCCAGGTATTTTAAGTGCATGAGTAAAACTGTACAAGTTACATTTCAAAGTACATATTCCTACCTCATTTAGACAGGAATTCTTTTCAGATTTTAAAAGTTTAAAAGATTCTGTTTTAAAAGTTAGAAATATAACCTAGTAGAAGTGTAGCAAAAGTTTAATCTGCAAACTGACCACTGACTGATTTTCAAAGCAATAATAAAGGTTAATTCAGAGTCCTCACTGTTTTTCCTAGCTGCTTATTCTTAGCAAAACCAGAAAAATTTTGCTAAGCAAGTTTTGGCAGTGGAAATTTGGCATGTTTTTGACAGAATTTGGTGTAACAGATTTGAGTACAAGGTTCAAACTTAACAAGACAGGTTACTCCATGTCACAGAAAGATGATGAAAGTCAATGTTTTTATAATTTGAACCTGTTGTTGATCTCAATTTTTCTTTTCTTCAGAGCAACATATTCTTTTGTGCATGAAAATTTCAGGTGTTTGCTCTAGAAAGTTTCCCACTTACCATTTTTGTTGCAGAGACTGTGCTGTTGATCCAACTTGTGTGCTGTGTATTGACTGCTTCCAGAACAGCATTCACAAGAACCACCGGTACAAGGTAGGAAAACCTATTTAAGAAATGGTACTTGTAGCTTTAGAGAAGTTCTTTTGAGGCTATAATAAACTGCATCTAAACCATTAGTAATTTTATTACTTAAAAAATAAATTCTAGGATTTATGAATTACTTAATCTCTCTCTTTTGTGTTTCTAGCTATGTAAAGCTTCTCCTAAGAACAGCAACTTGCTAATTGAAGAACCAAAAGAGAAAGGAGTGTTTATTAATGCATACAGTGTTATTCTCTTTGGCAATTTCATGGAAGTGTAGGTCAGAGCAAAGAGCTGTGACTGAAACTGACAGTTATGTCCCAGTCTATTCTGTTGGGATATAAGTAAGGTGAAAACCCAGGGAAAACAGACAGTAATGATTAGAGAGCACTTTGGAACCACAGCTGGGCTGACAAGCTGTTGTTGTTTCCCTGTTTTTCAGTAAATTCTTCAGGCAGAACATCAGTTATGGAAATAGGTACTCAGATGGGAGCAGATTTGTAGCATTTTCATCTAAAGAATACAGGATGTGCTCTTTATACATTCACAGAATAATTTATGTTGGAAGGGACCTAAGGAGGTCACCTAGTCCAGCCTCCTGCTCTAAGCACGTCTAATTAGATCAGGTTATTTTAAAATGTTTCAGATAAATAACAGATTTTTGAATGTCTTTTTATTGGGTCAGAGTTATTTTAGAATTATATCAAGATTGGGGGGAATTATTTCAAGATTGGAGGAAGCTAAGAATAATTGATTTTGCCTGAATTTTGTCTGAACTTTTTTGCCAAAATGGAGGGTCAGAATTTATACTCTTCGGAAAGTGCAATGCAAAGTTAAAGTTATAAAAATGTATTTAGATGCTGATCATGTAATCTTTTCTTTGGTTAGAAGTAGAGGTACTACTAAGTGTCTGTTTAATATGCACATTTTTTAACATTATTTTCTAACTTGATGAAGTAATTTTAAAGAAGGCATTGAACAGCTTTGCTATAATTCTGTGAATAAACCCAGCAGTATTTTGCCATTTATGAAACACACATCAGTCATAGGCTTTTTCACTTTCAAGTTAAATTTATTTAGGATTTTTATACCTTTCTGTAGCAGCAACTCTTATTTTCTTCTTTATTTTCTTCTCAAAAAGTTTATCTTTTACCCCTCTTCTCCTCTGGTAAGTTTCTTTTTATCCAAAAAAACAAAACAAAACAACTTGTGGTAAGTCACTGCATTGCTTATGCAGTGACTTTTCTATTTTTAAGTAGTTGTTTATACTTGTGTTTGATTTAAATAATGCACATTGGTATTTTCTTCTTGCTTTTTATGGGCATTTTTCATGACTGAAATACATGGTTTTTCCAGATGCATAGCTCCACTGGAGGTGGATTTTGTGACTGTGGGGATACAGAGGCATGGAAGGCTGGGCCACTGTGTACTAAACATGAACCTGGAGCATCAAGTTCTCCAAAAGAAGTAAGAATATTGCTTAAAGTGAAATTAATAAATATTCTAAATGTTACCTTCTTATCTTAAAAAGTGTTTATTTCTGTATATGAATGTATATGTATTGTATAACTCAAGTAACAGGTTGAGTCAAGTTGAATCAGGATTTCCTTGGTCAAGGTGTTTGGGATCAAACATATATATTAGACATCCTTTGGTTTTTTTGCTTTTTGTTTGGAGACAGTTTCATCTACCTGTCTTGTGCACTTGAGTCTCATTTGGAATTAAAATTGCAGTCTCATGTTCTTTTCTTTGTTAGGTATATTATTCAGTTCTTATTTACAATTAATTGGTTTCCCAGCAGTTAGCAAATGTTTAGAAGTTTGATTTTAATATTTTTCTTCTTTCTACATTCCTGCTTTACTGAACAATTGCATTTGTCAGTTACTTCTGGTATGTGGTCTGTCACTATTACTAAAAAAAAATTTCTGTGCCTTAAAACTAACCTCTTATGCTAGAATGTCTCATGGTTATTGTAGTTCATAAAGGAGCATATTAACAAGAAATATGCCATTGTACAAAGAATTCTTAAAGACAATGTAGGCAAATCAGCTGCTTCAGGTAAAGTTTGGGATTTTTTGAGAGTCCTTCTTTATGAGATAATCAGGATGAAAAACTTCAGCATTTGTCATTGCAAGCAGACTCCTAATCACTGATGGTTTTGTAGCAAATGTACTGTTATTTATGTTCTGGTCAATAAGTCAAATGGAAAAGGAATAAAAAACACTGGTCTTACAGAAAAATGAGACAAAGTTTTCCTTCACTTCTTCATCCTTCTTTTTGAAGAAAGTTAATGGATTTCAGAGATAAAAGTGGTTGGAGCTGCAATAAGTACTTTTTTTACCACTTGGAGCTTGTAACTTGGTCTGCACTGCAAACTTTTAATATCTATGGGAATTCAGAAAGCTGTTAAACAGCTTTTTTGAATGCAAGTTTAAAAAAAAAAGTGAAGCTAACACATTTGATTAGGTCTTTCATAGTCTAGTCCTAGATAAAACATGGATGCATAAAGAAAGCTATATGAAACTGTTGGAATACTACTGAGAGCCCTTGGGATGAAGTAACTTTGAAATGAGGAAGGTGAGGTTAATTTGCTTGAAAATCATGAAAACTATAATTTCCTGATTATAGTAGAAGTATGTCTATGTAATTTACTGTATATGTATACATATTATAGTATAGTTTCCTATTATATTAATAAGATACTCTGCCAACCTCCTTTTAATTTTTTTTCGGGTTCTTTTCCATATTAATATTATCTCATGTTTTACAGAACTCTGAATGTCAGTTGAATGAAGAAATTATGGAGCATTCTAGGAGAGTGTTTCCCTCTGTGATAAAATATATTGTAGATATGCTTATCTGGGAGGAAGAGAAGGAGCTGCCTGTGGAGCTCACCATTAGGTAGGGAGTATTTCCAACTTTCTTTTCAATGCATAAGCAACTTGGATTATAATTTTGTCTGGGATATTCTCATACTCATGCAGACATTAGTGCTGAAATCCCTGTAAACATCACTGTGGTATGTTTGACCTAGAGTTATGTAGAGAAAATATGTTGATACTTCATGGGAAAAGTAGTGTGTGACTGTCCTCCATCAGTCACTGAAGGGAAGTGCTCTTGAGCCAGCCTGATCCATAGTGAAGGGGCAGGTCTTACTGCACAGGGGAGGAAATGTCAGGAGTGGAGAGACCCGCCAGGTGCCATTGGCTGTCTTGGGAGACACTGATGGGTGCTAAGGGACAGGAGAACAGAACTGACCTGGCAGATTTTCCACAGTGCTTGAGAGAAAGATGTGGACAAACCTTGTCACGAGGTCTGTTGCAATAGAACAAGGGCTAGTGGTTTGAAACGCGGGGAGGGTAGATTTAGAATAAATACAAGAAGGGATTTTTTACAATGAAGACAGTGAAACATTGGAAATGATTGCCCAGAGGATTGGTGAATGCACCATCCCTGGAAATATTCAGAGTCAGGTTGGATGGGCCTCTGAGAAGCCTGATCTAGTTGAAGATGTTCCTGCTCATTCCAGGGAGGCTGGACTAGATGAACTTTAAAGGTCCCTTCCAACTCAAACCATTCCATGAGTCTGTGGAAATGGAAAAAGGCTGTGTATCACATTACAAAACAAATGGGTTCATAAAACAGCAGAGAAAGGAAATCAGAAGAGAATATCAAATAACTTCAGAACTTCTCTTTTGTACTTGATACATAATTTCTATGGCTTTTTCTGACATAGATGGTGAGGAGTGTGTCATTAGCATGAAGAATATCCTTGATTTACTTGAAAAACTTTTCTTTATTGTATTTGAGATTCTTCTTGAGCTATCAATTAAGACGTATTCGATATGACAGTATTTACAATTTTCCTTTTATTTGTATGATATGTTACCTTTTTCCCAGCAGAGAGAAGGTAGACAGCTACTACTGTGTCCTTTTCAATGATGAGCACCATTCTTACGATCACGTCATCTACAGCCTGCAAAGGGCGCTTGGCTGTGAACTTGGTGAAGCCCAGTTGCATACGACTGCCATAGATAAAGAGGTTAGTGCATTTGGGATATCAGACAGAGTCGTCTTCTAATCATTAGGAGTTATACTACTGTCACTTGATTACAGAATCTTTGTCTCTGGTTGCTGGAGCTTGAGGAGAGAAAGTCACATGGCTGAGCAACTCTTAGTGTCAACACTTGTTTCTCAGGTGTGGAGAACTTGTTTGGGAAGTACATATCTCTGGTTATACTCTGCTATTTCATGTACTTTGTGCCAAGAGGAAAGCTCATATGGTTTGTATTTGAAGTATCCTGCAGAAATCTCTCTTATCTGTTTTAATGTATACGTGAATTTTCCTTATTTAGTAGTAAGATACCCAGACTTTATGTAGTTGTTGTGTTGTTAATTTGAATAGCTTTTTTCCTACAGACAATTATGTTAATTTTTATTTGCTTTTAGATGTTTAGTAGCACTGTGAGTGATGTTGGGCCCTGTTTTTCTGTTATATATAAAAAGCATAGCAAGGATCAGACTTGTGATATTTTGGGTTTGCTTTATATTAGTCTCATGCTCAATATTTTCTTAAACAGGGTCGTAGAGCTGTTAAAGCAGGACATTATGCCTCTTGTCAGGAAGCAAAAGAAGAAATTAAGGTAACTTCCTAGAGTATTTTTCACAAAAGACCACGCCTTGCTGACCTAAGTAATATTAATACTGAGCCCTTATTTGTCTGCTGTACAGTCTTTAGTTCAGTACTTCCATGGTTTTATAACTTGCCTGTGAACTTTTTGGAATTGAATTTATGCCACATTTGAGATAGATATCTTCAGAAATAAATCATTGACCTGTTTTCTTTGTTTCGCTTGGGAGAGATGGTGGGTAGTGAAAATCAATAATGAAATTATTGTTATTTTATTTTATATGAACTAATATTTACCTGACTCCTAGAGGCATTCTGAAAATGTTTCTCAACGACCACTTCACGTGGAGGTTCTGCATGCTGATGTTATGGCACATCAGAAGTTTGCCTTGCGCCTTGGTTCTTGGCTGAACAAACTCATGAGCTATTCAAGTAAGCATTACTGGATTTTGTTAAAATAATGCCATGCCAGTATTTGAATGAATTAAGCAGTGTTATATATGATTCCATCAATTAAAATACTTTGATGTTCTTTCTAATTAGAAAATTAATAATGCAGTAGCATGGGGGCTGATATCTGTTAGTGGGTTATGAATAGTAGTACTTTTCTGTTCCTTCTTGTTGAAATAAATGTATTTGTTTCCCTGATGGAGCATTATCTCAAAGTTTTATTATTCTCACTTTCAGCATCACACACTCAGTGTGTGACTCCTTCACTTAAAAGCTGCCCTCCTCAGTGCTGGTGGAAAGCCACAGAACATCTCTATCAGCGAAAACATACATCCACTGCTTACATTAATTCCTGCTATCAAATTTGATAGTTGTGATTCATTAGGAACTGTCAATAAAACTAGCAAATTAAAACCTTAATTAAAATTTTTTTCCAGTAGTGGAAAGTCTATTTCAAGCTTTCAAACGTTGTTCTGCTGTTTGATGATGCTTACGGTTTTAAAGTTTTCTGAATCAATGTACTTTTGATTTGTTACTGATTTTTTCATACCTCTGTCTTGCCACACTAAAACCATTATAAAATTTCTTCACACAGTACTAATATGCATAGATAAAGCTCTACTCACTCCTTACCCTCCTTCTTGGTAGATAAATCTCGTGGTCTGCTTTAGCCCCTTTGTAAGCTTAGTTAATAGAGTGAATTTCGTCTCCTTTTTTCTGAATGCTTGCTGATCTTTCACTTGAAATACATAGATCAAAACTGTACCTTTTTGTAATTCTTTACAGTGTTACAAGTTTTAGTGTTCTGTTCTTTTCAAGTTTGTATTTATTTTTCCAGTGGTATTTTCTTGCTGTTCTGAATTCCTCAGACAGTTCTTTTAATCTGTACAGATTTTTGAGTGTGGATTATTTGAAAGTTTCTAGTGAAAGTTTGATTTTTATCCAGGTAAGTTAACAGATACTTTCGTGTTTTAGGAGAATCTTTAAGTACAAAGACTGAAGTCAAACATTCCTATTCTTCTTCTGGATTATATACACAGAGGCTTTATGAGCCTGATGTTCTGTACTCACTTGGAACTTCTTTATGGTCTGGTGGTTCCTGTTCTTTTAATGTTTTTGTTTCAGGTGGTAGAACATGAATCAAGAACCATTTAATAATGTTAATTTCCAGGTTGTCAGGAGTTTGATCCATGACTCTTCACTTTTCCTGTTCAAATTAGTACACAAGGCCTCATTTTGGAACGTTAAAAACCCATGGTTGACTGCGATATGTTGATCCCCAAAACTACTTCAAGTACTGTGTTCATGGATAGGTGCAAGAAAATATAAAACAATTTCTGAAATTCTAAAAAAGACTGGCTTTCAAGGCCTGAGACAGTGGCCAGCAGAGACTTGCTTAACCCTGTGCATTTCCGTGCAGACACAGTAAAGGCTTCTTATGGATCTGCTTTGGAAAGCTGTCTAAATTATTTTCATTTTAAAATACTCTTCTGCATCACAGAGTTTATTAAATTAGGTAGGCAAAAATAATAGCAAGAAATTAGTAAGGCAAAGGGTTTGTGACATTATGTTCATTGAGAAAAAGAGTTAAAAGTAATTCTTACTTAAGTGCCTTTTCTTTTCTTTTAAGTAACAGAATTCTGTAATTCTAATTTTCTTGTGTCATATAATCTAATTATTGAAACATTCTTGTACAAATGAGTGGTTTCTTCCCTTCAGGTGACTTTCGCCAGATCTTTTGTCAAATATGTCTTAAAGAAGAAGCTGGATCTGAAAATCCCTGCTTTATAAGCAAGTTGATGCTATGGGATGCAAGACTTCATAAAGGTTTTTATATCCATATGGCTATAAACTAAAGATTGGTCAAATTAATTTTTGAAGCGTGTAATATACAGATAAATGAAGTGCTATGCATGTAGAATTACATTTCTTCATGGTTTTTATATTACAGTTTTTATACAGCCTTAATTTTTATAGCTGAGCTAATTTATGTTTGTCACCTCAATTTGTCCTGCTTTATGTATCTTGAAAAATCTTTTTACATAATGCAACCTGACACTGAGTGACTTGATGCTTACCCTCTGTTCTAAACACATACAAATAAATGTCAAAATCCCCTCCCAAAATTAGTAACTTTGTTCATATACTTCATAACCATTTAATGATTTTTTAGTTACAGTTTAGTAATTGGTTCCTTTTTTTCCCCCCCCCACAAAAAGCTGCATCTTAGTACCACAAAGTGACATGCATTGTATTGGCTCTTTGCAGGGGCAAGGAAGGTTCTTCATGAACTTATCTTCAGTAGTTTTTTCATGGAAATGGAATACAAAAAACTTTTTGCTGTTGAATTTGTGAAGGTAAACAATTTAGTTTTTATGCTATGAATTTATACTAGCTTTTTGAAATTTCCTCCCAAACTGAAAACTGTTTCAATATAAATAATGAATTTTAAACGAGCAGAGCTTCAATAACTAGCTCAGCCTTTATGGACTGCTGTTAATTAATTCTCATGTCACTGGTTTGTTCTTTAGACTCATACAGGGATTTGCCTATTTGAATGCCATATTGTTAGTATTCTGTGTATCTTTTGAAATGCCAGATGAACTGCAACTGAAATTGGCCTTTCTTTTTGAAAATTAGTAATTAAGAAATACACATAAGACAAAGACTTGTTTTAGGGTGAGACTTTTTAATTCTGATTAAGGTGATTGATACTTCTTGGTTTTCTCTGGACTGAAACAAAGCAAACAAAAACTTCATCTTTCACAGACAGTTGTTGAGCAACTATCCATGCAGTTTACTGCAGGGAGAAGACTTACTTTATAAGAAGTTAACATCTTTACTTTTTTTTCCTTCAGGTGCTTCATTTTTTTCAGATATTTAATATTTTTTCAGGGGAATAGTGGTTGTAGGAGAAAAAAATGTTGGTTCCAATCTGGCAAATCAGTTAAATTTGTGTACATCTTCAGTATTAAGGCAGTGGGGGCCATATTTAATTGCCTTGGTGCATCAAGGACATTGTGCTCTTTCTGTTGGAACTGTGTCTATTAGGTGGGAGTAACACATTGAGATGTAATTCTTGTGAATAAAAAAGTAAACATTTTTATTAACATTTGTTTAATGTCCCCAATACTCTCTTTTTCTAGTATTACAAGGCATTGCAAAAGGAATACATCAGTGATGATCATGACAGAGTTCTCTCTGTGACAGCACTGTCAGTTCAGATGTTCACTGTCCCTACTCTGGTATGTACAGCCTGGCTCTGCTAGAGGTGCAAAATAAGTTTGAGAATTGCTAGCAGTGCCACCTTTGCAGATTGTTGTATTTGGCAGGGAGTCTTTATGCATTGCTGAGTTGAATATGAATGATTTTGAGATTTGTTAAGGCCAATATGGAAGCAGGAGCTTGAGTTGATGTGAACATTCATTACAGAACATAGAGGGAATGCAAATAAGTATGTTCCTGGCATATTGTACTCTGCATTAACTTTGTGTATTTATTTAGTGCTCAAATTTACCTGTCCATGTAACTTTAAAAATGGGGGTAAAAACCAAGGGGGTAAAAAATGGTTAAATGTCTTCTTGTGAGGGTGAAACATGGGGAGGAAATATATCTACGAATTTTAAAGGTTATATGTTTCTTGGTTGATGTGCTAATGTAGTGCTAATGTAAAAATTGTTTCCTACATGATCTTTCTAGAAAAAAACCAGAAATCCATTACATAGATGCTGTCAGAATTAAGCAAACATACAAAGTTGATAGCAGTTATGTTCCTACTCCATAAATGCTGTGGGAGTTTTTTTATCTTGGGCTCTTTGCAAATGCTTAAAACAACTTTTAATCAGATAGATTGGATTCAAAGGAAAAATATTTTGACTTTGTTCATGCAGGCCCGACATCTTATTGAAGCGCAAAACGTGATCACCACCATTACAGAGACACTGCTAGAAGTGCTTCCGGAGTACCTAGACAAAAATGATAAATTCAACTTCCAAGGCTACAGTCAGGACAAACTGAACCGAGTGTATGCAGTAATATATGACCTCAGGTAGGTGTAAGGCTGAGAGGCTCGAGCAGCTCTAAAATATTTGTAGTACGATGAGGTGTTTCAATTCAGAGTCTGATGATGAAACTGCTTTAAAATCAAATCCAAACCCCTCAAAATACACACATTAAATCTTAGTGTTTTCTTTTTCAGTGGAAACTTAAATTTTTAAAATACCAAAATTACATTCTATTAAAACATTTTTTTATTTTCAATTATTTAATTGCAAATAATATTTACGTTAATAAATAAAATGTATCTACTGTAAGACAGTATGGGAAATTTGTCTCCTATTTGCTTTTGTTTTGGGAAAGGTGTATAATCCTTGTCTGCATGGGGTTTCCTACTTTTGCTGGTACCAAATGGTTGTAATAAACTGAGTAATGTAAGACCAAACCACCCCAAATACCTTGGAATTAAAAAAAATCTGTTAATTTCCAATGATGGAGTCACACCAAGGTACTAGTAGTCCTAGTAATTAGGGAAGTTTCCTGAGTACTTTAAGATGGGGAGGGTGATGTAATTTGATGTAATTGATGGTATTAAAACAATTGAAAACAAATGTATTTCAAGAACACTTGAAATACAAGCATAAGAGAAATCTGAGTAAAGGATGATAATATTTTTTTTTGGGGACAGGTATGTCTTAGTCAGCAAGCCTACGGTATGGACAGACCGTCTGAGGGAGCGTTTTTTAGAAGGATTTGTTTCTTTCCTAAGGATTCTAACTTGCATGCAGGTACAATACATTTAAATAATTTCTTTCTAATATTCTGTTGGAGATAATACAGCTCCTCTTTTTTTCCCATCATATTACAATGGATGTAAGCATGCAATTACAATGTTACATTCTTCAGTCCCTGTTCTGGATGGGTGAAGAAGTCATGTTTATAGAAGTAATACTCATCAGATTTAGTTACGTGTATTTTACCTTTTGATTGTGCAGTTTTCTGTTGTGTTAAGCCTGTGATCACTGATTTAGACAGGGTATGTTGTGGGATTTCCATTTCAGGGAATGGAAGAGATAAAAAGACAGATTGGTCAGCACATTGAGGTGGACCCTGACTGGGAAGCAGCTATTGCCATACAGATGCAGCTCAAGAACATTCTTTTGATGTTCCAGGAGTGGTGTGCCTGTGATGTAAGTATATAGATTTTCTGGAATTTTTGCATGCATGCCTTTTGTGAATCTTCCTGAGAGCTTTTGAAATGGCAGCTTTTACAAAAGTTCACTCTTGTTCAATATAGTTCTCTACAAAAAAATTATTCTGTAAGAATTAATCTGGGTATGACAAAGAGAGAAAGGAAGGACTGTATGATTTTTAAATATAACCTCTGCATGTATTCTAAATTCTAGGAAGAGCTGCTGCTCAGGTCCTACAGAGAATGTCATAAAGCTGTGATGAGGTGCAGCACGAATGGCCGCTCTCGGGAGAAGACAGTATTTCACTTATGTGGCCATACCCTGGAGAGCAGACCTTACAGAGTGTCTGCAGATCCTGTCAGCATACATTTGCCACTGTCTAGGACTCTTGCTGGTAAGTGATGTGTTGATTGCTATTTAAACCATGTTTGTCATCCATCTCTATTTCTTTACTCCAGAAAACTTTTGGATTAAGTGCTTCGCAAGTCAGTTGCTCTCTGACTTTCTGACATTCTCATGATCAGGAAGACGTGTTCCCCATATGTCCCACTAAGGGAGAGTTTCTCAAAACACCATTTCCGTGGAGGTTGGAGGATGTCTTTTTAAATGGAAGAGAGAGAAGCCAGTCAAGAAGGAAAAAAATTCCTTTTTAATGAGATCCTTAGTTTTCTCTGAAGTGATTCTGGTTCTATCTGCTTTATCTAAATGAATGTCCATTATTACTGTACTTGAATTTATTTTCCAGCCATATTTATCTTAGGACTGTTAAAATGCTCTTCCTAAAAGACATAGGTTTGCACAATACCAGGACAGGCTTCCTGGCAGAATACAACTGCTGCTTTCTGTAGAATAGAAATGAAATCATATGCTATTATGAAGCTGTAGATTCTTTATCATAGCATTTGATACCAAGATATCATCTTTTAACCCTTGCAGTCTTAAAATAATTTCCTACTGACGTATGATTTAAATACGAAATAAAAAATTTGCTGGTATTGTATAGCATCTCAATTTAGATGGTGTTCATTCATTCATTCAGTGTAAATTTATTCATAAAATAATGAATTGTAAGACTAGTAAGAACTGTTGTGATAATGTAATAGATCTTCTGTCTTAAAAAAAGGGAAGTGTGAAGTCTTTCCTAAACAGACTTGGACTTTTTTTCTGTAATTCTCTGAACTGTAGATGATTTAGCTAACATTTAGAAGGGGTTGAAGAACCTTCACTGATTCTGATTTATTTTCTGATTTTTCTTTCTTGGTTTTGTAGGTCTTCATGTACGATTAAGCAAGACTGGAGCCATCTCAAGATTGCATGAGTTTGTTTCTCCTGTAAGAGACTATTTTTTTCCCCAACTACTTTTGTGATTTATATTCTAGAAAGAAAAAAGCCTCAAGTTATATCCTCTAACCTTGGTGGCACATATACAAGTGATTTTTCAGCTGTCAAGATATCTTTGTTCCTTAGGACTTCCTTACACTTTTAAAACCAGTGGCAGATTTATTCTGAGGTGTTTTTTTAATTTTTTTTCCCTTTTTTGAATTCTAGGAAGAATTTCAAGTGGAGCTGCTAGTGGAATATCCTTTGCGCTGTCTTGTCCTGGTTGCACAGGTTGCTGCAGAGATGTGGAGAAGGAATGGGCTCTCCCTGATAAGCCAGGTACTCCCTACAGCGTTCAGTAGTGAGCTGATCTATTAGTGTTTGCAAGGGTTGCTCAGTAATGCTGCCAGGGCTTCATCCAGTGCAGAGAGAGGTCATGGGGTCACTCCTACAGTAAATAGAAAAGTGTCTAGGTGGAAATTTAGGTTACGTGGTTTTATTTTTAGCTTCAGCAATGGCTTACCTCCCTGTCTTAGATGGGTATTTTCATCTGTGTTATGACTCTTACTCTGAAATAGTATTAATGTTGCTGATGTCTACTTGTAAGCTGCTTTCAGATCTCATTATCACTGCATAAGTACTTCATAGTACTCTTGCTCATAACATAAAAAGTTGGAAGTTCCTCATGGTGTATGGAAATTATTATATATGAAAGTTAAACTATTTTAATCTCACATTAAACTTTCGTGAACTCTGTACATCTTCTAATGTGCTTTGGCATACAAACATCTTCTAATACTTGTGACTTCTATTGCAAGAGTAAAGATAAAGGGAAGAGTCTACCCTTGCATTTGACTCCTTTGACTTCACTTTGGGGTGTTTTTGTTGTGGTTGTGCTTTTTTCTTCCTTTGATGGCAGAAATTCTCTGCTAACGTTGCACAGGACCCTTTGATGAAATCGGAGCAAATCTTGGTAAATCCCTGCAGAATTGTCTTTGAGAACTGGGGTGGGAGAACGAATGTACTTCCATTAAAGTACATATTTATTTTGAAAGAAATATGGACTTCCCTTTACTCAGTAGTGGTGTGGTACAGTTAGAAAAGCCTCAGAGATTACCTGATGCACATTTGGTAGTACGTTACTTTATATCTCTATTTTGTTTTCCTGTTTCTTAGGTATTCTATTATCAAGATGTTAAATGCAGAGAGGAGATGTACGATAAAGACATCATCATGCTCCAGGTATAATGTTCTGAATTATTGCGTAGTTGTCATTTTTTAAAAATTCAGTTAATTTTGCATGATTTTGAAATAGCAAGTGATGTTCATATTAATTTGGGTTTTTTGATAGATAGGTGCATCTCTTATGGATCCAAACCAGTTTCTCCTGCTGATACTGCAGAGATATGAGCTTGCTGATGCTTTCAAAAAGATCAAACCCACCAAAGATCAGGTAAGTAGCAGATTTTTGTGCTGTTTAATTTGTCAGCTTTGAGGATATGAAACATCAATAAGAAAAACTAGCTACTGTTGATAACTGCATTTTTAAGGCCACACTAGGAGTCAGTAAACACAGGAGCTGGTGGTTAGGTAAAAACTTTGTATTTGGAATTTGTAGAGGCTTCCTCAAAATTAGCAAGCAAGTTTTGCCCCTTTTGGACCTTTATTTCATAGGGCATCTACCAAAGTGCACTTCACAAATTACTTCACTGTAGCATTTCTGTGTCTCTTAGGCCGTGTTATGTGCTTTTAATTTTGGTTGGAAGTTTCTTGGGTTGTTATGCTACTTCTTGTGGCTTGAACTTTGATATAGCCCTTTATTTTGGGTACCTTTTGTAGCTGTTGTTTCTTTTCTTGCATGTGAATCTTGCACTTCATTTACTGTATAATATCTCCTCTACCAGAGCAGGCACTTTTTCTAGCTTGTTAGAATGGAAATTTCTTCCTAGAGTACAATGGTTCAGCAAAGTAGTAGATAGGAAGGCTGAGCTCAGTGTCATTTGATGGATGAATTTTTTCTGCACTTTTGTTTTTGGTTTTTTAAACTGATTTTTCTCATTCTTGCAGGATTTGATTAAGCAATATAATGTTTTAATAGAAGAGATGCTACAGATTCTCATCTATGTTGTGGGTAAGTTCCATTTCTCTCTGTTGTTGTGGTAATGGATTATTGCTTTGACAGAGCAGGCTTGATGATTTTCTTTAACATAGTATGGAGAGGATACTGGAGAGTGCCTCTTTTAAATAGATGATTCATTAACACAGGTGTTTGTCATCTGGTAGCAATAGGAGTTGGACAGTGAAAAAAGCTGTTAGATAACTTCATAATTGACATTAAAACAAAATATGAAGGGAGTCCATCTTGACCCATTTTGTTAGGAAGCTAGGCTAGGAAACATTTTTACTCTCAGACACTTGGGACTGGCTTCTGACAAATGCAAGCTTACACAGTGAAACATCCCAGCAATGCCATTATCATGGTGCAAAATTCAAATTGGCTTTATACCCATCGTATTTGCCGTTCTTCTTTTGGTTCACTCTGGCAGGGGAAAGATATGTGCCTGGAATCAGTAATGTGACAAAAGAAGATGTAATAATGAGAGAAATCATCCATCTGTTATGTATTGAACCAATGGCTCACAGTGCAATTACCAAGTCCTTGCCTGAAAATGTGAGTCCTGATTTATTTTCTTTTTTCCTTTATTTACTTTTTCTTGTTTAATGTCTTTCTTCTTTAGATTTCATATCTTTATCTGGAAGCATTTCTAAAATAAAGCTTAAATGTTGGTTTGAGAATTACGAAGTAGCATGACAAAGGGGCTTACATAACTTACTGATGTAAAGGTAAATGTCATAGATTCAAGTATGGACTGATTGGAAGAACTTGTATGGGAATTACACTTTTTGATTAAGAGGTGAATTTTTTTAAAATATTCAGCTGTAGTTCTCCTAGATTCAAAAAGCAAAGTTGTGAAATTTTCTGGTTTGGCCCTGTAGAATGATAGAGCTGGGTTCCATTCTGCCCTGTGTACTATTGCTAAATTTATGCCTGTAATTGTGATCACTTAAACCTGTACAGGTCTATTTGAAGTCAAGTGTTGTACATGTCTATTTGAAAACAAAGATTTCCTTACCAGTCCATTAGAGTTGTTGAAGACTCAAACAAAGGTGGGAGATGTGGATTAGATTTTATAGTCTGTGCAACTGTTCAGGGCCAGCAATCACTGCAAAAACCTCTAAATTTTTGTTGTAATGAAATAGCCTGAAATATTATCATCATATCTGCATTCACTGTTTTAAAATTTCTCAACCTTTTTTTTCCCTTCATTAAGATTGAGTAAGCATTGGCCTGTTTCTAGAGATCAGGTCTGTTATTAATGAAGTTCTACATTATTAAGTAAAAGAATTATGTGTCTTTGATGCTTCCTTGGAACTTGTCAGTTATGAATATCTGCTTTCTGGTTAACAGCAGACAGAAGATAATAGCTCATGAATTAGGGAATTATCTAAATTAGTTTGTCTATTTTTGTTACACATAGCGTAATACTGAAGATATTTGAATCATTATATGTTTATCCCACAACATTTTTTTTACCAGGAGAACAATGAAACTGGCTTGGAGAATGTAATTGATAAAGTGGCTACATTCAAGTAAGTTTTTAATGTTGTTTTATAAGTAGCTTGAATGTGAAATGAAATTTTTTAGATGATGTTTGGGTTAAACAAATTGAACTACAGTCTCTGTTCAGCTAATATTTTGCTGTCTTGAAGTAAATATATTTGCAAATATGCATAGGAAAGAACAGTGTGAAGAGTATCTTACACTGCTGCTGTTTCTCTCCCTTTGCCACCCTCTTTCCTCAAATTCAGTTTGAGCAGTCTTAGGAGTTTAGTGATCTCAAGTCCTAGTGGGAGAATCTTCAAAAGTTCCATTTTTTTTCAAAGATGGTTAGAAAAGTTAAAAAGTTATTGTACCTTTGACTACCACAACACTGTTGTGTTACTTAGTTGCTATTTTTCTGGAACTTTCCCCTTTTTTTCTGGGAATTAATTTTATATATAAATATATATGTGTGTGTTTGTGTGTATGCAAATATGGAACAATAAATTGTAGTTGAAAAAAATCAGTTCAAATGTCTGCTATTTTTGTGAGAAAAATGTCGTATTGTAGTTATTTTAGTATACCTTATTTTAAATTTCATGTGGCTTGCTGGTTCATGTTTAATTAAGAACTATAGGTGTACCTAGGACTCTTACTTTGAGAATTGCATGAAAAATTCAAAAAATATCACTGGCTGGAAAGCAGCAAGTATTACTTGTTTTTATACTTTGGTTAAAGAAAGGATTGAATTTTATGAAATAACATCCAATGTCTGAAATTCTAAGCCATACAGTTAAAAAGAATTTTCAGAGGCTATATGATGTGCTCTAGATGGTATAGACTAGAAATGTTTTGCTGCTGAATTGTTTACTCCTGTAAATCCTGTCTTGAAAATTTAAGACTCATAACTATCACTCTCTGCTTTTAATAGGTTAGTGAGTAACCATTACAATTCCTGCTTCTTTAGAAAACAAATTGTGTTTGTTTGCATTCAAAGATAGGCTGAACGTACGTTATTAATTTGTGTATCATGAAATATTTCTCTGTAAGGAAACCGGGTGTCTCTGGCCATGGGGTTTATGAACTGAAAGATGAATGTTTGAAGGAATTCAATATGTTCTTTTATCACTACACTAAGACTCAGCATAGCAAGGTAAGCAGTGTAAGATTCACTCTCGAAGGTGTTAAAAAAATAGTACATACTTACCAATGTTTAAAGAATTTTGCTGAATTAATGCAATCTAAAGAAATTGATTCAATAAAGAGAATATGCAGCTACCTTCAAAACTAAAAGTTCCATAAAGTTAAGATTTTCAATACAAATTTACATGGTATGGTTTGCATTAGGGTTTCCATTGTGGCAACTTGTGTAGTAACTCTTTTAACTCTATGCTGAGAACAAAATGTGGTAAGAATTATCTTTGCACTGGGAAACTCCAAACTTTGTTTTTGTAGCTCTTACTGAGGAAGCAAATATTGTCCAATTATTTATCTTTACTACAAATTTAAATGCAAAATGTAGTGTTAAACAAGTTTCAGTCAAAATTCTAGTACACAACCAGGCATTTACTATGTATCCTGCCATATTTCTAGTGTAGGGTTTCTCATTATTTCATTAATCTCATTATTGTGTACTTCTGTAGAGGTGCTGATACAACAACACTCCTTTTTCTGTAGGCTGAGCATACACAGAAGAAAAGAAGAAAACAAGAAAACAGGGATGAAGGTAAAATTCTAAATTGATGATTCAACAAATGTGCTAATTTGGTAGTATATGTAGTTGTGTATATATACTAAGCTTTAGCACAATATTGAGACATAGTAGTGACATATAGAGAAGGTTGCCACAGGAACTAATGCTCATATCCATTCTGTAATACAAGAATGAGACTTAAGTTTTAGAAATAATTTTTATAAGCTATGAATACATAAAACAACCCCCATGTTTCTGTTGTAACACAAATGTTATTTCCCTTTTGAGTTTACTTTTACCCATTCAAGTCACAAGCATTTAATTGAGTTTATTTGAGGAAGACTTGGTAAGCTGAACAAATAAGTACAATGAACCATTTAATAAACTCAGCTTTGCCCCTTCCCCTTTCACTCTGACAGCTTAAAATGTTATCAGGAAAATTAATTTTGTAGAAATTTTTTAGAAATGCAGCTATTTAGATGTAATTGTCAGAGACTCATGTAATTAGACAATATAGTTCCAAAATACCAAGCTGTCTGTTGACACTGATGTGTGTTCCCCTGAGGCAACATTTATTATTGCAGGTACTTCCTGCATATTATTTCATGTGGCTGTGTTGTCTTTATCAGTAACTTCATTCAGACTGAGTTGTCGAATGATGTTTGCAGAAACACTGTGTTCAGAGAGGTTCTCTGAAAAGAGGCAATCTGAAAATAGGCATTTAGGTACCTAAAGAAGGCTGAAGTCAGTGGTTCCTGGTAGGGAAAGGCTGTGGTGTTAGATGAGATGCTGTTAGTAGATGCCAAGATTCCACATCCGAGTCCCAGTATTAAGTCACCAAATGTACATAACTGGAAATGACTGAAATGCCAGTAGCAGAAAAAATTCAGAGCTCCAGACAGGTGACACTGTAGTGTGGGACAGTCTGGAAGCTCCACTCCTTACTTTTGTTTACCTGCTTGAAAATCTTTTATCTGATGCAAAGCACAAACTGTATGTTTAATAGGGAGACATAAATAAGACAGTTCAGAGTGTTAAAAACTTGCATTTACAGATATAACTGATACTTGTGATTGATTGTTTAACTTAGCTTGCATGTGTTTTATATAAAAACTTACTAAAAGTACTTAGTTTTGCCAAAGATGAAAGTTAACTTAGGCGCACAATTGTGTTTGAGCATAGTTTTATTTAAAGGTCCAATTTTTCTTTCACTGAAATTAATACGTTTGTGCTCTCTACTTCTGGGTGGGATGTCAGTTCATGGATATGTTTGCACATCTGTTTCCTAGCATTGCCACCACCTCCTCCTCCAGACTTCAGTCCTGCATTCAGCAACGTGGTGAGGATTCTGAACTGCGATGTTATGATGCACATCCTGCGGACCCTCCTGCAGCGGGCAGTGGAACTGGAGACACACCTGTGGACTGAGGCAATGATCCAAATGGTATGGTTGGCCTTGGCCATCTTCTGATGGTCATTCCTGTGCTGACTGCTTATCATTAGACCAAAATATGTAAAGATTAACTAAGAATAGTTATGTCCCCAAACCTGTTTTTATAAATCTTGGTGGCAAAGAAAATATTTTTATTATAAATTATCTATCTGTGCTGTAAAATAGAAACACGATACATAATAGTATTAAAGTTTTCTATTTTACTTTACTCCCTGTGTTGCCTCATAACTGAAGCTCTTTCAATATGTAATTCTCCTTACCTCATCTTTTTTTGAAACTTCACAATTAAGTAACCCTTTGATAATTAGAATTCCTTCATTTTTTGAGCTGCAGAGTCTCCAAATACATAAATGTCTTTGGGGCCTCAGTCATGAAATAATAGAATTTTTGTAAGTATTTAAATGTTTCATTTTATTGCAGTGACTTTAGTCTTTTAAAACATTATTGAAATGTTCTCTGGAGGTGCTTTTTGTTTGTTTGTTTTAGCGGGGTTGTTATTTTAATATTTATAGAATTAGGACCTGAAATTACAGACAGTTGAATTTATCAGTTTTGTTGAAGTGTATAGATTCTTTAATTGCCTTGCCAATCCTGCTAATCTTTGGATTATGGAATCAGCCAAGTACAGATTTTATATCAGCAAAAGGACAAGATTTCACATATTACTAATACAAAGCATGTGCAAGTTGATGAATCCTATTGCTACTAATATGCTGTAAATTTATATTGTGCTTTTTTTATTTCACCTTCCATGTGTGAGCTTTATGTTGTCATGTGTTTTATCATTAATATAATCAATGTATAATATAGAACTCTGTTAAGCATCCTTATTTTATTCAGTATTTATTTATTTATTTCAGTATCTTAAAATTGTTCTGAGACTTACTATTTTTCTCACTTTTTTCAGGTGCTTCATCTTCTTTCTTTAGGGTTACTAGAAGAGAAGCAGCAGTTACAGAAGTCTCCTGAAGAAGAAGTAACCTTTGATTTTTATCACAAAGCAACACGTATGTTTCATTTTCTTTAAAGCACAACGTAAACTAGGCTAACTTGATTCTCTAAGAACTCAAATAAACTAGAAGAAATTATTCAATTATTTAGTCAGAAAGGTTTTATTTTATGCTATATAATTAAAACCTGTTAATTTTAATTTTTTTAAAAATAATTAAGAAACCAGGTTTGGACTAGCTTCCTCTGTTCCCAGTTGCCGGGTAGGTTAAAGAAGATACGTACTTCTCTTCCTGGGGAAGAAACGAAAAGTAGTACTAGTGTTACATAACTGAAAATGGTTTTTCCTTCACAAGAACAGCACTGAAATGGAAACAAACAACTCTTTGAAAAATGGCAGTGGATTTAGTGAACTGTGACCGTCTTTGGTTCTTTTGAGCTGTACAATTACTGATTCACCTGCAAGTTAATCTTTTACTATGGTGGTGAAAATAGAAACTGACCTTAGTGGCATGTACCCTTCTCTTTTTCAAATCTCTATTGAGCATTTCTTAATATTACATTTAGGGCTACTGTTTGGGAGTTGGAATCTGCATTTTCTAAATAATCTTCCATCTTCTGCTTCACTATATAAAAATTAATTAAAAAATTCCATTATCAAGGTAAACATTAGTGTCACTTGTTAGATGCAACAGAGATAAGGAATGCGAAGTAAAATCATAGAATCATAGAATTGTTCGTATTGGAAAAGACCTCTAAGATCATTAAGTCCAAATGTTAAGTCAGCACTGCCAAGTGCACCACTGAACCATGTCCCTAAACATTATATCTATGTATCTTTCAAATATCTTCTATAAGAATAAATGCATAAAACTACTCAAGTCCCTTCTAGTTTTTAAAAAAATGTTGTGTTTGAAAAGCACTCCCAATGCACTTTATTTTTTAATTTTTTCTTATGGTTGAGAAAGGAGAAGTATCATCACTCTGAAAGTATTTCTATTTAAGAAGCTTCATGTCAACTGTAGAAATGCAATAAAAGTCATAACTGAGATGTTAGAGAATGCTTTGCTAGCTTTAGTTTTGTGTAACCAGAAAAACCAAAGCCCCATTTACATGAAAAGGATGCAAAATTAATCAATATTTTTCTAAGAAAGCTCCTATTTAGACACAATTTATTAAAAGAAAGTTCTTTTTGTGGTGTATTTGTCTCCCTACTAAAAATGTAAAATTAATTCTATATAAAAAAGTGCTGCAAATGAAATATCATTGAAGAGAATGGTCTCCATTTCAAAGCATTCTTGTGTTACAGAAGAGCCTAGAATGCTATGGACTCTCACCAAGTTGAGAGGAAGGAAATAATTATTGTAACTACAATAGCTTTTGTGATTAGAAATAAACATCTACACACTAAGCTGTTAGCAAACGTAGGTAAGCTCTAAAGAGCTTTATTGCTTCCCCCTGAAGGGAAAGGCGATTCTTTTTTAAGCAAATAATAATCAAAAATTTTCTAAAGCAGAAATAATTGATCTACAAGGGGATAAATTTTACTATTTAGAACTTGAAGAAACAGGTGAAACTATACCAGAAACTACACAGTTTGTGTTCATGTATGTGTGTTATATAATTAGCAGTATTTTAAGGCACATCTGTGGTTGTAAGTACATTAAATTGTTAGGGGTTTTTTTCCCTGAAGACCCTTTTCTGTTTTTCACTTTGTAAAGGAATGGGAAGCTCAGCCTTGAATGCTGTGAACGTGTTAATGCTTCTGGAGAAATTGAAGAGAGTTCCCCAGTTAGAGGCACAGAAAGACACAGTCAGTTGGATACTGCAGGTACACAAAGGAGAGATAAGTATGATCTGATTTCAGTAGTGTAGAAAGCTAATATAATATATGTTATGATTCCTCCATATAAATCTTACATTTAATCCATTTACAGCTGCCATGATTTCTTGAGAAGTTTGATCTGTTACAGCATTGTACTTACTACTTGTACTGGATCAATTTTTGCTTGGATATAACTCATTCCAGTAATGACATTTTTATGCATGTTTCTCATATAGCTGTTACAAACTAACAGCAAATAATGAGTAAAGCAGTGTTCTGGGAGTGCACGTCCAGTCTTGGGTGTTTCTGTTATTTAGGAACATTGAGTAGTTTAATCCATTTGAAATCTGAAAATAACATGAAATGAAATACCATGAGTTTTAATCCTGTCTGTCACAGAATTGGGTTGGAAGGATTGAGTTGGAAGGGACCTTAAAAATGACCTAGCTCCAAGCCCCTGCCATGGGCAGGGACACCTTCCAATAGACCAGATTGCCTACAGCCTTATCCAGCCTGGACTTGAACACTTCCAGCATCGACAAATTCTCTGGGCAGCCTTTTCCAATGCTTATATACTGTGATACTGGAAATGTATTAATCTATATTGTTATAAGAGCCAAGTTGCGTTTTATTTTTAACATCTAAGCCTCTGTTTTTAGATGTTTGACATGGTGAAGAGATTGAGAGAAAAATCTAGTTTGGTAACAGTAGGAGCTACATCAGGCTCGGAAGCAACAAAATGTGATGAGGTAATGATAAAAATAAAGCTTCACTGGAAGCCTTGTATTTAATGTTTTGAACAGCTGTTTTCAATAATGTGTCTAAATTTATTGTTGCCTAAAATGATGATTTTTCAAAACTAGTTTCTGATATGTTGTCTACAACTAGAATTTAGTTTCCAAGAATAATATTTTTAGTAAGTGAAATTTGTGCTAAACATGTTTCATGGAATTATTGGCAGCTAATGTAAGTTTGGCTGTACTTCTGAGTTAGGTGAGCAGTTGAGGGGGCTGAAGGAAGTAATTAGTGCTCATCTTTCCATCTCTTGTCTTTGTGATTTGACCACCTTTTCTATTATACTGTTGCTGTACAATAATTAGAAATATAAATCCACTTTAAATTTGTCTTGTAATTTACATGATCTGTCAAGAGGTTAATGTCTTTTGCCCTATAAAGACATGAGTCTTAAGTAAGTATTTTGTCTGTCAGTCTCTTTGCCCTTCCCTCAAAATAACCTCTGAATCTAGTGGTCAAATGACACAATGAAATGGAGATTTACTTTAGTCCCATGGAGTGGTTGTGTTTTCAATTGGCATTCAAACAGAGAAGAAGAATCTAATTACCCTTAGCCAGTAAGTGAAGACAGACCAGTTTGCTCTTACACGTTTTGTTTGACCACAGCTTGCTTCCAAGCAGTCTCTTGGCTGGTCATTGCATGCCTAGTTCTAAACTTACCACACAGCATATGCCGTGTTTCTTTTTTGAGGTAGCTGTCATACGACATTTGGTAAGGTATCAAACAAAATACAGAAGTCAGTAAGAAATTAATCTCTTACAGTTCTACTTGTGGAGCAATTTGTTGTTTGATTTCCTGGCAAAGTGATGGTACTATGAATGGAAACCTTGTGTATAACGTTGTATTTTCCCCTTAAGTAATTGGATGGAAAGAGTTAGGTTCTATATGTTTTAATAAAGTCTACCTATGTTGTTTGAATTCTGCATTTCTAAAGCATAGAAATTCTTTGTTTATGGTTTTTGAAAATATGATACAGGAGTACATAGTGGAAGAACAATAGTTTTCCAGTGTACCATAAAGAATAATGAAAATACAATACACAGATGCATGAAATGCTGACACATTTGTTGTGTTCAAGATAAAATTTCCTTCAATTTCTGTAAGGGAGATACTGAATACTCAGTATGGTTTCAGTTAGGAGGAGAATAACAGAACTCTGGAGAAAGCTTTGATGTTCACCTCACTAACGTTTCTTAAGAACAGACAGGTACCTAATTGAAATGACTCAGGTATTGTTGATCTTATCTTTGGCCTAGGGATTGTACTAGTCACCTTTTGTAGACCACAAAAGTCCAGTCTTAGTTAATGAGCCTAGTCAACATGTAAAGATTTGAGTTTATTTTTATTTCAGATAGTAATTAACTTATTTTCCTCATTAAAGTGTCATCAGTTAAGGAATTTGATATCAGTGGTTAGAATTCCTATGATGGGGAGTCTTCTCATTTTTTTATGTTCTTAGTTGCTTGTGATTTCTTTCTTCTCTTACTGTAAGACCCAGAGCACTCAGGATAAAGAGAAAGCTGAGCGGAAGAGAAAAGCGGAAGCAGCGAGGTTGCACCGTCAGAAGATAATGGCCCAGATGTCTGCCTTGCAGAGGAATTTCATTGAAACCCACAAGCTCCTCTATGAAAACACACTGGAGGCCCAGGGGAAAGATGATGCTATTATGGAAGAAGAAAGGTAAAAAAACCAGACCTACTTGTAGTGTATGACCTTGTTAGGTATCTGGAAGAATTCAGTTTGTTTAGAAAATCCAGCTGGTTATTTATATCTGTGTCACTTATGGTCTTCCAGCGTCTCTTCAGCAATTGATTACTCCAGAATTGCTTTGGGTCCCAAACGAGGTCTATCTGTCACTGAGAAAGAAGTTTTGACCTGTATTCTTTGTCAGGAGGAGCAAGAAGTAAAGTTGGAAAGTGCTGCCATGGTATTATCTGCCTGTGTGCAGAAGTCAACTGCCTTAACTCAAAACAGGAGCAGGATTCTTGAACTCTCAGGAGGTATGTGATTTTTTCTTCTCTTAGACTACAAGCAGTTCTGTACCTGGAGCTCAAAGTCTTTGAACCAATTAAACTCTTTTGTTTGGTCAGGTAAATGGCTTACCATACTTAAGAAGAAAGGGTGCAAACTTTAAATTGCTTTAAAATCCATGCTTTAAAACTGAAATGAGAAGTATATGAAGATTCAGGGGTTTTTTTGAGGGAAATCAGAAAATGCTTTGATCTCACAAGACTTAATAAATCATGTAGATTTGGTGGGAGTAGTTACTTTGGAGAAAAGCCAAGACTGTTCACAGTTCCTGTTTATTCAAGTATACCTGCAAATTTTCCCAGTATGGAGGAAATAAATGAACATTATCAGAGGCCAATATGCCAACCTGAAAAGGGTTAGGGTGTTTGGTTTGGTTTGGGTTTTTTTCCCTTATATGTCAGGAGGTAATAAAAACAACAATATAAAAAAATAAAAAAAAAAATCTAATCAAGGGTCATATGATATCATCTGATGAGTGAACAAAAAATTGAATACAAGAAAGTTACACACAAAAGTTACATTTGTATAATAGCATATTGCTAGCAGGGAACACAAAGCCCAGCAGAATTTCTTTTGTAAGTAGCAGTTGACTAAACACGATGAAAATTTCATCCTACTTGTCCTTAGTAGTTTCATTTACATTTAAAAATAAAGTAAGAAAGACATTAAAAGCTTCAGTGACACTGAATCCAACACAGATCTGTTCCAGTACAGAAGCACCTTTCTTCTTTTTAGCCAATTTGAATTTTGGCATCTTTTTCTTTATATGGAAAACCTTCAGTAGTTTAAATGTGTACTCCTTGTTACTGCTCTGCTGCATGATTGGTATGGGAAAGTTAGCCAGGTGGAGCTTTAATGTGACTGTGCAAACTGTAGGAAAATAAGATCTGAAGTTCACGTGCTGTGTAAATCGTTGTTCATTTCTGTTCATACTGATGGGAAGTTACGTTACTGTTCATTCAATAATTTTTCTGCTGTGTATTTCTAGATACACTAGATCCTCTCTTCATGCACCCTGACTTACCTTGTGGGACCCACACAGGGAGCTGTGGTCATGTAATGCATGCAGCCTGCTGGCAGAAGTAAGGATGTGTCTTTGCTGCCTTTTAATGGTTTTTAATTAATCTATTTTCCAAATCATCTTAAGAGTGCACTGAAAACAAAGTACAGTAAGTGGATATTTAATTAAGGGATCAAAACTATTTGCACTCATCTGAAAATGAAGTATGGAACAAGAGATGTTTTGACTTGATGAAGATGATCATCATCAGAAGTCTTAGGGCCTTCTATGACCCAGAGAAGAATCTCTATGGACTTACTAGTTTATGCAAATATAAACAATGGAGTAAAACTGGTCAAGAATAAGAAGCCATATTGAGTAGGTTTACATTTAGCAACAATACTCCGGAAGTCTGTCACCAGGTCAGTACTTAAAGGGTGAAACTGATCTATTCCAGTGAGTGTTTAGAGGAGATTCTAGCATCTAGTATAGAATATGAGGAATATGAGTGGTTAAATCTACCAATATTTGTTTGTGACCCCTCCCATATCAGTGAAGGAACTCTTAATGAAAGGTAAGAGTGAAGAATTGATGCAATTTCTATAGACTTTATTGGATTTCTGTTGTTTGGGGGACCCACAATTTAGACCAAGTGTTTCGGATTTGAATGCAACCTGAATATTAAAAGAGCAAGATTCCTAGCTTGTAGGATACAATCATCCTGCATTTCGCTCCACATAGGTCTGGCAAGTCTAGACTATATAATCAATGTGAAACAATAATATAAATAATCCCACTGAAGTATTTTCAACAGATAGAGTTGGGTCGTGCAATGACAAGCTACTCTTCCTATGACATATGTTACAAACAGTCTCTTGAGGTTTGTTGTTTGTACTTGCGCCATTTTACTTTAGAAAAATCTGACTAAATTTCTAGTGCTTAGCATTCACTTTTCACTTTTCTATATGTGTGTATAATGCTGTTTTTTACAGTAAAACAGTACAGAATAAATAGGTGCACACACTTTAAATGAAACAGAACTATGTTCCTTGAGTATAATACATCTGCTCTTGGCAGATCTATCTACATCTGTGTAGATGTAAGTAGTGCAACACTAGAGCTCAGTTCCCATGCTCTTTTTAAGAACAGATGACTTGCTGTGTGGGTTAATGGGATTAGAATGGACAACAGGCTTTTCACATATGGTATGGCACAGAAGGTTCGAGTGTAGTCTTTTATTTATTACGTAAGAGACATTCTAACTCGCTAATACTCCTCCAAACTATGCCTGCCATACCTTTCTATGTGCAGCCTAAAAGTGCTGCAAATTCTCTAGGACAGAACAAGTTGAAATGAGTAGAATATCCTTGTAGTTTTATGTATGAGGAAGAGTAGTTGCTTGCAAAAACATTATTGTGGGAATGTGGGGAAAATAAAGTATGGGTTTTTGTTTATAACAAAATACTTCCCTAAATATTCTATATTCATTTGAACTTCTGCAGTTGCCCCTGCACATACACTGTCTCTTCTCACGTAAATGGGATTTTATTTTATTTAAGATGTATGGTGTAAAGCAAAGAAACAAAAAAATCTAGTTATTACCTTGGTGTAGAAGTTAGATAATTTCATCTCTCTCTAAGGTCCTACATACTCAGTCTGAACATTAGGAAGGAATTTGTATCCAGAGAAGATGATTTAAATGTTTGATCTTTTTGTTCCCATAAATACCAATGAGACAATAATGAAATTTGAAGGCTTACTGTAGCCACTGAGGGGACAAAAATTATAATGAAACCTGTAAAAAGATCATAGTTGTTTCCTACTTCTTTTCAGTTTAAAATCATTCAAAGTATGATGTTCTAACATACATTATTCTCTCTTCCTGTTAAAAGAAGGCTACAGTTCCACTGTTCTAGTCATGAGGCTTAGTAATTGCAATGAATAGCTGATTAATCATTCATGAAATGTTAGCACTAGTGTTTCCTAAAATTAAATAACCACATGTTCAATACCTGTTTCAAATTTACTGTAGTGAGTTGCATATGAGAGTTATTAGATAAGATACAGTGTTTCATTACGTTGAAAATAAGTGGGAAGAGTAGAAAAATGTGAGGACTGCTTGTCTGCAAAATCTTAAAGAAATTCATAAGGATGTTATTAAGCAAGGAAAACTTGCCATCATTTTCCCGTCAGTGATACACCATGCCTTTTTGCATGAATTCGTCTGTGTGCTCAAAGGTTTTATTATTTTCACATCCAAGCATGTGGAAGAGTTAGAAATCAAAGGAAAAGATTTGTTTGTTGGCTTGGATAAGTGTTTGCTGTATAATTACACTTTGAACCTTTGTGTTGATGTTGCACTTGAGTCATTCTGCTTTCTAGTAATTTCCTTTTTAATGTTGTAGGTACTTTGAAGCAATGCAGCTGAACTTCCGACAACGGCTGCATGTTGAACAGATATTTGACTTGGAGAATGGAGAGTATCTTTGTCCACTTTGCAAATCTCTGTGCAATACTGTGATTCCTATCGTTCCATTGCAGGCTCAAAAAATAAACAGGTGAAATACCAGGTTGGATAACCTCTAATTACAAAAAAGAGAGAAATATTACTCTGGGGCTGGTCAGCTTTTCAAAGTTTTGGAAGGAAAACTTGGTTTGAGCTTTTTTGTCTGTATAAAGTATTGCAAATCTCCTTGTTTATTGTTTAGCCAATATATTCTTTTGGCAGTAAGTCTTACATTTTTTATAAAACATTTTTGAGTTGTCTATTCTTTGGAGCTGAAATCAAATGAGAAAGTACCTACACCTAGTACTTAACTTTACACTCCATTTTATAGTGTTTGCTCAAAATTTCTAAAGCCACTAAAACCCAGCAAATACTGAGTTAATGTGTTTGGATCTAATCGTGCCCTCTGCTTTTTAAGTTAAGGTTGTGCTTTGAGTGTTAAAGTAAAACCTGCTTTCTGTTTTTTGTTTTCAGTGAGGATGCAGAGGCAGTAGCTCAAATCCTGTCCCTAGCTAGGTGGCTGGAGATTGTCACAGTCAGGATATCGGGCTACAGCATGAAAAATGCTAAAGGTTTGTTATCTTAATTTTGAAGCTATTCTGTGGGATGTATGTCAGTACATGTTTTAACTAGTGCCAGCAGAAAACTTCAAATAAAGAATACATTTTGCTCTCAATCAAGACAGTATCAAATAAAGCTGAGGATAAAAGTTATTGCCCTTTCTGAGTTGATTACTTGATATTAGTGCCCTCACCAATTTTCTGGCTTTTGTTAAATTATTTCCATCTTCCCTGTAGAAAAAAAATTATATGCACTTGGAGAGAATGCCAACAGACTAATGCTCATGGTTAATTAAACTTTTGTATGGACTGTGAGGTAGTAAAAAAGAGAACAACTAATTTATAAAGGACAAAATGAAAGTAGGTATAAGTATTTAAAAAACAGAAGGCACAGAGAATCTACTGTTTTCGGGAATAGAGGCAAATGTTACTTAAAGGAGGACTCATGGAATATAATCTGGTTGGTGACGTGTGTTTGCAATTGTTTTCAAATCAGTTTCAAATAAAAGGATGACTCCTTTTTTTAAACTGCTGTAAAAACTCTAGCAGCTTTTTTGCTTTTTAATGCATATGTATTTATTTTTTTCCTGGAAGGAGAGAAACAAAATCTTCCACCTTTCACCAACAAGGGAACAGGAAACTCAGCTTTGGAATTCCATTCCATCCTTAGTTTTGGAGTTCAGTCCTCGTAAGTGTTACTGGAAGTGTTCTCTACACTATCTTAATTTTCCCTTCAATATCCCAGTTATACTTCAGAATTTGTATTGAAGGAAAGACATATAATTTGTTTGGTCAGACTAGGAGCTTACTTACTCTTTTCCATAAACATTCACTGAATATTGAATCTGTGAGTAGCTAGGTGGACCTTTTGATCAAATCCAGTGTGGTACTTCTTATGTTCTTGGTACAAAGCTAGGAGTCTGGAATCTTCTAATCCACAATTCCAGTGATTTGGGTTACTTGCTGTGCCTCTAGGCAAGTTATTTATTGTCTGTTTGCCTTAATTTTCCTGCTACACATCTGTTTTGGGCACAGATTTCAGGTGGTTTTGGACATGATGATGGAATGTGGATCACTTAGAGGAATAGGGCTGTTGTCTGTTTATATTTCACATCTTTTCCAAATTAAATTCACTGCCAACATTCAGTTTGAGACAGCAATTAGTGATCATGTTCCACATTACTAATCGTAACATTAAGCATGTTCAATTCCAGTGGGCAAAAGCATTGGCCCACTAAAACAGAATGAATGGGTAGATACTTTTCAAGTGAGCTCAGCTGTCCCTTAGTTCTTTTTAGATCATGCTGTAAGTATTCTGCTACTTCAGACTGACATTGTAGTTATGCAAAGTACCTACATGTATCTTCTATTTGTTTAAAAAAAAAAAATTCTGTTGTCAGAAAGTTGAATCAGATTTTTTCTTGATAACTGATCTTCTTGGGAAAGATTCTGTAGGTCAAACTTAAACCATGATGTTTAGGTGTGAACCTGGCCAAGCCCCAGATTTTGTAGTACAATTGTTTTCTCCATAAAGATATGGAGAATTAATAGGAATGTCATATATTTTTGTTAGAAAGTTCTGTCTATGATTTGGAAAAAAAACCCACAGGCCATTAAAATTGCTAAACACTTGTTTACATAAAACTGCATTTACACAAACTAACCTAATGTAACTTGAAAAGAGCTTAAATGCTAAAAAATGTTTAGAAAACCACTTGAAATGTCTTCCATTTTTAGTGCCTTATTATTTTCACTTCAGGACATAAAATTACAGTTTCTTACAATGTTTATTTTCATTGTATTTTCCTTCAAAATGTTTGCATTTTTCTAATGTGAATTACAATGTAATACACAGAAATAATATCTTCTGGCCTGGCAGCTCTTAATCTCTCAATTTGTAAAGCCTTTTTTGTCAAGGTACTTGTTTACTGCTGAAAACTAGGGATTTGTTTCATCTCTTTCAGACAAAGGGTCTTTGTTTTCAATATTTCTTTCATAAATAACTGTCCTGGTTTGTACTTAGACTTTGTTAGTGATTGATTAACCAAGAAGTAATTAACACTATTAATAATTTAGGCTGAAGTTTTCTTGTCTGGGTTTTGCAGAGCCAAGTACTCAAGCAGTATCAAGGAGATGCTGATTCTCTTTGCCACCACCATTTACAGAGTTGGGCTCAAAGTTGCTCCAAATGAAGCTGATTCCCGGATTCCAATAATGACCTGGAGCACATGTGCTTTTACCATCCAGTGTATAGGTAAAGCATAATTTCAGTTTATTCCTTCTCATCAATTGAAAACCTCAGAGTTGCTTGATTGTTTAATTTTACAAAATCTGATTGTACAAATAATAGTTCTACATAAGTACAAGCCATATGTAATAGTATAGCAAAGTAAATTATATATAATTGTGTATGTAATAACAAAATTATTATCTATAAACCAATATAAATAATAGGATGTTTTTCTTAGATAGTACCTCATGAAATATGGTATGGAATGCCAACATTGTGTTTGAGACAGCAGTTAGTGACCATGTTCCACATTACTAATTTTAACATTGAGCATGTTCAGTCAATAGCTTCAGGCTGCCAAAGATCATTGACCTGCAGGCATCTCCTAGGCTAAATGTGCAATAGCTGTGAAATAGTACTCCCTTCTCATTATTTGTTTTTGTCTATATTCTTAAAGAATTTTTGTGGGATTTGTAGAGGAAAGTCTCTTGTATTCTGAAATTGCTAAGTAGGTACCTTTCTCATTATTATTCCTTCAGAACCAATGCACTCAGGGAGGAAAGGGGAACCTTATTCCAACTTGGGAATTTTGTTTTCAAAGTATTTCTGTTAAACTGCAATCAAATGCAGTAGTGCAAATTTTGCCAGGTTGCCAAGGCAAGTTTTGGCTGTCCCAACCCTGGCAGTGTTCAAGGTCAAGTTGGATGAGGCCTTAAGCAACCTGGTCTAGTGAGGTGTCCCTGCTCATGGCAGGGGAGTGGAATTAGATGATCTTTAGGGTCCATTTCAGCCCCTTAACATTCTATGGTTCTATGATACATATGAGGGTAAGATGGCTGCATAGCATCTCTGTAAATGTAGCTTGATGGTTTTGAGCATTGCATAAGGGTAACTGAAAATAAATCTGAATCCATAGAATGAATATTTTATCATCATTTATGTGAAGCAACATTCCTTTAAATCCTTAGTTAGCAATGTCTGAAAACTGAAATTTTTAAAAAAGCTTACTACAATTATTTGTCTTGGAAATTATCAGTGCCATTTAAGACAGGGTTTTTTTCCAAGGGAATTCTCTTACAACAGGTTGAGCTTTAAAAACGTGTGTATTTACTAATAATAAATTAATACTATGTTGTGTAGAAAAAAACAACTTAATTTTTTCTGTTTAATTTTAAGAAAACCTCTTGGAAACAGAGGGCAAGCCTTTATTTGGATCTCTACAAAATAGACAGGTATGGATGAGTAAGATGTGCAATATATTTTAAACAAAAAAGTTTATTTATAATATACATGCATCTATAAACTGCCGAAACTGCTAACATCAAGATCATTCTCTGTTGAGAGATATCTCAATATTTGAATTCATAACATAAAGAGCATCTTGAAAGAATAGTATGTCTGCTTATATATGGATGTTCATATTAATTTATAAATGTCTTTTATGTTTATGTAGAAGTAGATGTGTTTTTACAGTTCTATATCACTATTATATTTAGCCTTTTTTCCCATTCATTTTCTCTTGCGCTCTAGCACAGTGGCCTTAAAGCATTAGTGCAGTTTGCAGCTGCTCAGAGAACAACATCCCCACAGGTCCTGATTCAGAAACATCTGATTCGTCTTCTAGGAGGTGCTGTAGTCCTTTTATTTACTACCTTTTGTGTTGCTGAAGTTTCTATTCCAAAGTGGCACACAGGTTAACACAGCACAGAAGCAAGGATTGGAGTACTTGAAAACAGTGCTCCCTTCAGTTGCCTGAAATCAAGGGGTGTAGATTGAACTCACCCCAGATTACCCCAGCCTACAGATACTCAAGTCTAGAACAGATGGGTACCAGCTGTTTCTGGCAATGTTTAGTATTACTCAAATTCTCTTCTGAACAGGTGAATAAAGCTACAAAATAGGTATTTTTTAGTTGTGAGACCTAATCTTCTCAGCATAGAAAAGAGAAGGCTCTGGGGAGGTGCTTCATTGCAGCCTTCCGATATCTTAGGAGGGCTTATAAAAAGGAGAGAGAGGGACTTTTTATAGAGATAGAGAAGGGCAGGACAAAGAGGAATGGTTTTAAACTGAAAAAGACTAGGTTTAGATTAACTATTAGACAGAAATTCTATACTGTGAGGGTAGTGAGGCACTGAAAGAGGCTGTTCAAAGATGTTGTGGTTGCCCCATCCCTGGAAGTGTTAAAGGTCAGACTAGATGGAGCTCTCAGCAACCTGATCTAGCAAGTCACATTCCTGCCTTTGGCAGAGGAGTTGGAACTGGATGATCTTTAAGCTCCCTTCCAGTGCAAACCATTCTATAATTCTGTGACTTTCAGTACTTTCAAAAGGCTGCTTGAAGCTGAGCTTAAGATATTTCAATCTCAGGGAAGGCTAGTTTGTAGCTTCCCCCATGTTTCTTATTGATTGGTTTAGTATGATGACCTTTGTGTATCCCACTCTATGACTTGCTTTCTATAAGATCAGACTCTTAGATGTGATTCTTAGGCTTTTGTATTGGGTGAGGTTGTGAGGCATTTAGTGTTGAGGTGCCTAAGGGCCTTCATGCTTAACACTGTGTGTACTTTATTAGAGCTGGAGAAATAAACATTTATGTCTCGGAATTTTGAAGATATATTAATTAATATTATCAGCTATTTGGGTGTGTGGAAATAGCTAAACATGCACAGTCAGTTAAATCAGTGCATTAATTAAATAGATCCTTACTTTAGGGATCTGGGCCTTTGTTGGATGAAAACACAGAAAGGATAGAGGCTGTAAAATCAGATTCTGATAGTACAGTTCAATCCAAAAGAAGAAAATACGTGCTAAACATATAACTGATACCTTTATTTTGTAGTTCTCCTACCAAACTTTAAAGGGGAGGACACTCCATCACTCTTAGAAGTAGATATGTTCCACATTTTGGTAAGCAGGTTCATTTTATTCTTCATATTAATACTTTCTTTTAAGCATAAATTCTTGTGTACTGTACTCTGTAAATAGTATCTGTTCATTGCATGAGTCAAATGATTATATATGAGCAGTAATCAAATGATTACGTATGACTTCTATATATATTTACTTCTTGTTCTGCTAACTTTCAAGTCCTTGATGTCTTGTTCTTATTAAATTTCATTCTTACAATCTCAATCTTCTTTTTACCACTTCCATTGTTACTAAGCATAAAAAAATAAACTTAAGAAATGCACTCAGTTTTTTTCCCTCACTTACCCCTCGTCTCAATCAGTATCTCATACCTTCTGATTTCTTCATATTGACTCTCACTACTTTCTGTATTTTTCTTAGCCTCTTAATACAAGTCTGTATTATAGATTTTTCTGCTGTTAAAAAACCCCCAAGCAAGCAGAAAACAGCCAACAAAACCAAACTCGCCAAATAAAATCTGTTTTGCCCTGGCTGCCCTTCTGTCTAATGCTTGGTCTCATTTCCCACTTTTGTCTTGTGTCAAAGGACAGAAATTAAGCTTTTTAAGAACTGGGCATGGTGTATCTAAAGTGGCAATTACCATACAACTCTGCCTGAGTTTCCTATGTGCCCTAGTGCACAAATGGTTAATACTTTCCAGTGAGTTTTGCTACAGTTTGAATTAAAATTAGCAAGATAGATTAACATACCCAGACTACAGAAATAAAATACAATGTATGGTAAGAGTATAATTGCTATCCTTGTATCTATTACCGAATTTTTGACACTTTAATATTTGCCTCTTCCTTTTCAATGTAGGTGGGAACTGTGTTATCCTTTCCATCTTTATACTGGGAAGATGCTGTAGACTTGCAGCCTTCATCAGTTAGTTCAGCCTATAACCACCTCTACCTCTTCCATCTGACAACACTGGCACACATAATGCAAATCGTCATCTTTTCAGCAACAGGTAGATGTATACTTGTGTTGCATTTTTCTGGCATTTTTACACAATTTCTTAAAAATAATGGATTGATACCATTAGTATCTTCCAGGTATAAACATCCTCATAATAAGCAACACTTAGGCCTAGGTAGTAATAACTTTTCTGGTAAAAATTAAATAGCGCTACATCAAGTTCAAAGCGTTTCATTATATCACTTCTGTGTGCTTAGGCTAAGAAAACAAAATAGTTATTGATATACCAGTACTTGCTCCAGTCAGCCAATCATTTTAGGGGAGTAACTTTCCCTTCTTCACTCCTTATAGGAGAATCAAAGTTCTGCTAACATCACTGAGCTGCACAGTGATAATCAATATGGATTTGGGAAATAAAATTTTCTTTACCCTTCATCATAGTAAATACCCAGATCTGAAATACAGAATCCAGTGAACTGATAGGAGAGAATTTAATTTTCTCTCTATTTCATAACATTGTTAAAAATTACCAGTAGCGTATAGACTTTCTAGCTAGTACTTTGTTTTTTCTTCAGTATGATAGGAGTTTAAAAAAATCTAGACGTTTTAAAAAATTCCTGTGGCTTAAGCTATGTAGGACAACTTCAAAAGTTCAAGGGAAGGAAGCAGTTTTTACATGAGGATAAGCAGTGAGGGAGTAGCCCTGATTCTTCCTTACAGCATTCAGTCTTAGGAGAACATATTTAAGACAGAAAACAGCAAATAAAAAAGAATTAAGGAAACTAAAGTGGAATTAATTCTGTAATGTGATTGAATAATAACAAAAAAGGTTTTCGTATTTGTAAGAGAGAAGTGTGACAGGATGGAGTGCATTTACAATGGATTCATCTTTTTGTGTGCAGAATCCCCTGCTGCTCACTCATCTGACAACAGTGAGGAGGCACAGTCTGCACAGTCTTTCTGTAGAGAGATTTGCCAGTACACCAGTGGGTAAGTAGCAGTTCAATTGTAGTGTTACATTTTCCTGGAAAGACAGCAATCCACAGGATTGACCAGTACAACACAAAAGACAGGAAAAAAATTACTCATGTTGTATGGGGAGTTAGCCCAGTGCCTTGTGCTTTCTTCCCATGCTCCTGAACACTGAAACTGGTGAAAGAAATGCTTTTAGTTAAAGTGGCTACTTCTTGTGAGCTGAAGAGTAAATCATTAGCCTGAGGATGAAACAGTACCTCTATCCATTGTGGAGAGAAATATATCCAACTGCAGTATTTATTTTTCCTTTGTTTTGATTATTATGGTTTAGATCTCTTGTGTTATAAATGGAATCCAGAAAGAAGGAAGTGGTCCTACTACAAGAGGTGGATAAGTGTAAAGCTGAACATTGTTGCTTATTTGAGTGTTAGTGCCCATTTTTCAGACTTTCCTGACAGGTACAGCTGTCTAATTTGAAGATTTAATACAAGTGTGGTTCATAAACTCAGTACTCATTCCTTGGACAAAGGGGAAGTTGGAAGTTAAGTGCTGGTGGCTGTGTTTCACAGATTTTGGGATACATGTAGGTTGCTTCTACACAGCTGCCTTTCTACCAATGCTGGCCAGAATGTGACAGTGCTGGAATGATTTGCACTATGAACTACTACAGCTATTTCTCATTTGTGTTTTACAGTTGCTTTAATCAGGATATTCCAGGCTGGCTTGTGTGGGACTGTGTTAAAAAAGGCATCATGCCTTACCTTCGTTGTGCTGCTTTATTTTTTCATTATTTGCTGGGAGTTTCTCCTCCTGAGGAACTACTGCAAGGTAAATATGAGAAAACAAATGTATGACCTTCTTTATCTTGAAAGAATTTTTGAATGTTCACAATAACTTAACAATAGTCAATACATGAAAGTAAGACTTGGAAAGCAAAGGAGTTACTAATTGGTAAAGGAAGGGACAGGCATGTGAAGCTGAGTTGTCTTGGCCTTCTTTGCATAGAAGCATTACTTCTAAGTATATGTGTATTATCAGTGATGAATTGATAGTAAGTACTTGTTGATAAAGATTCAGCAGTTTAAGGATAATTTCAGGAGTGTAGGTTACATCACCTGAGAAATTACCTGAAATACATTTTAAAAACTCCGTGTTTTTGTGTAGTGCTAATGTTGGTAAGCACTAAAGATACAGGGATTGAGCAAAATAAAGTCAAGCAGATACAAAGCACATTATAAAACTTAAGCCTATTCCTTGAAGGATTCTAATGCATTAGTGATGCTAACTCCAAAAATAAATATTTTATCCTGTGTCAAAATGCAGTGAAGCACAGAATCATCAACTATTTGGAAAGAAGGACAATAATTGTTATGAATAAAAGACAAAATATAACATGTATAATATATGACAACAAAAATGCAAAATTTATTTATATAAACTGTCAACTAAGTTTGAATTTTATTCTGATGTACAAGTCAAAATCTCTGCATATTGGGATATGCTGTTATCCTTACCAGGAGTCTGGATCTTTGATTCTGTAGGGAGGAGTCTTTGTGGTGAACCAACAACATAATTTTCTTTAGCAGAGACAATAGATGATTGCCCAGCAAACTATAAAATTACCCCAATTTTTTGTAATGGTAGCACTGACTTGATTACAGAGAAATTTAATGTCATTGAGGACTATCATAAGGATAGTGAAAAGCTAAAATGCAAGTACAGAAATCTACTGCACTTGTGTTACATATTATGCAGTAATTTAAGCAAGGAATTCTGTTATTACAGTAACTTGTGCATTAAAAATACTTAATATATATCAAATTTGTTTAAAGAGATCCTCAGCTAATCCAAATTATTATAGCTCTGATTAAGCTGACAGAATAATCTCCAGTTGTACTATATAGGATCTGTGCTGAAGCTGTAGGGTACAGACTATTCAATGGAACAGGGATCAGGAGATTTCTAGATTTGAGTGAATTATTCAGCAGTGCTGAAACACTTAAACAGTTGTTTGTGTCTTCTTTTGCAGTTTCTGAAGAAGGGCAATTCAAGGCACTTTGTAGTTACCTCTCTCTACCTACAAATTTATTCCTGCTCTTCCATGAATATTGGGACACAGTAAATCCACTGCTCCAAAGGTACTGACTGGGACTGGACAGGCCATGTTTTTCTGTTGTGGTGGCCCTGTGGGAATTCTATATCAAAATTCATGCTAAGTTCTAAACATTTTGCACAGGTACACTGAATCTCTTAAAACACTTCAAAAACATAAAGCACTCTCATGATAATTCTAATATTAAATAATTACAGTTTAAGGGACTAGTACTTGCAGACCTATATGAAATCATACACACAGAAATTATTTTAAACCTTTGCCTGTTTGATATGCCAGTCCATGTTCATTTGCCCATTTTTAGTCTGTCTACAGCAAAAGTGCTGATTATATGACCTATAAAATGAAAATGTAGAAAATCACGTAGCGGGCAGGGTGAGGCTTTGTATTATTTCTTCTCAGCATTTGTGAAATAGACTGGTGGATGTTGAAATTGGCTTAATGGTTAAAAGGTACAGTTTGAGCGTTATGTACCTTGCCATCTGCAGTCATGGAATCATAGAATGTTAGAGGGTTGGGAGGGACCTTAAAGATCATCTGGGTCCAACCCCCCTGCCATGGGCAGGGACATCTTCCACTAAACCAGGCTGCTCCAGGGCTTACTCAACCTGTCCTTGAACACTTCCAGGGTTAGGGCATCCACAACTTCTTTGGGCAACCTGTTCCAGTATCTTGCCATCCTCAAAGGAAAGAATTTCTTCCTAATTTCTAACTTAAATTTCTCCTCTTTCAGTTTGTGAAGGTAGTAGTAAAGAAAACATTCTTTCTTTAGTAGTAAAGGAAGAAGTGGTTAAATTCTGTGTTCAAAACCTCAAATAAACAGACACACAATCTCCCATCCCCAATGAAGAATAATATAGCTATATTATGTTGGAGAATGTCTCTATATTTAACATGACCATTTGAACACCTGGTGGCAGTAATGATTATTCCTGGTTATTGGCAGAATTCTCTGACTCACATTAGCTTTTACTGCATTGTTGTTTGGTTGGTTTTTTTAACCTCTAGTTGTTTTAAAATTTGTTGTCTAGATTTCTTCAATTTAGGGACAGTTTGAACGTTGATTTCCAACAGTCCATATAGCTGATCTAAGCAGTTCCCTACATACAGTTTTATTATCATCAATTCCATTTGTAGTGTATATTATTACTTATAAATTAATGGATTAATTTTTACAAGTAAACTGTTAAGTAAGTTTGTCTTACTTGTTCCTACATATTTGCTTAAAGATATAGAAGTGCTTCTAAGAAAACACAGAAGATGGTACTTGTGAACATTGGGAAAGATCACTAGAAGCAGGATTAACAAATAGTTACAGTGCTTCCAGTCAGAAAAAGTGGTTTCAAGTAGGAGGCTGCATATTTAACGTAATAGTAACAGTTGCCAAATCATCATGCAGGTTCCCATATGTTTTTTTCACAGAATCTTATTTCAGAAGACTAAATTTGATGATTGTTGAGAAATGTGTTAAATGAAGCATACTAGATTGACCATCTGCTGCAGTTCTTTCTCCCCTCTCCTTTTTTTTTGGTAGAAATAACTTAAAAGACATCTTAAACATACCAGTTCCTCTGTTCAGTAACTGGCCAATACCTGCCAGTGTTTTTATAGACACGTTTGACCATAATAAAACAGCAATTGCTTTTCTATTAAAATGTACAATATTTATTTATGCTGTGTCTTGTAACATGTGAATTTCAAAAGGTGCTGTGTATTGTAGCCCACTTGGATAAACTGAATATGTCTGAAGACTGCTTTCATTTTTTAGCTCTGTGTAAATCTTGTGTTTTCATGTGCATTATGATAATTTAAAGTGGTTTTTTACATTGGTTTTTCCTCCTGTATGCAAATTTAAAACAGTCTCCTGAAGAAAACTATAAAAAAACACCCTTGTTTTTCATTGCAAAGTTTTAGGTATAACTGTCAATGCTTTCAGCAGTATTTTGTGTTTGCTTATCACTTACTAGTTTTGTTTAATGAACCTAAATGTATATTTTTATCAAATGCTGTCATCTGCAAATGTTTGTTTGGAGGAAATGGTGTGCTGATCCAGTGGTGTTAAGTTGTTTGAAAGGGAAAAGCATTGCAATAAGGTAAGCTTATTGTTGTTGTTTTCTTCTGTTTTTTGACTTAAAACACTTGAAAGAATGAAGTGCTTGTTGTGGGCAAGTTAGAGACTTCGTGATTTATTGCTTCTGCTCTACTACTAGAAGTACATTTGTCTTTAAATGTCTTGTTTATTATTCCTCATACACTGACTCTTCATAGAGATTGTACAACATTGTTAGACAAGTAATCTGTCCTGACGAAGGAAGGAATAAAAGCTAACTGAAATATCTGAAATGTCTTCATACATGTAGGTTATATGTGAAATTTAAGTTCAACACCTTTGCTGGGATATAGAAATGTTGAAGCTCTCATGTGGAGCATCTCACTTGGGTTCCCAGGACTGAAGAATTGCTCTAGAATTGTGGATTTTTGCAGAAATGTCCTAAAACTTAGCAGGGATTCTATTTATTCTATTGTTTACTTTGATCTTTATTGTTCTCATAATAGTTCTATTCCACTTACCCAGGTATCCTAGGAAAAGAAATCATTTAATAGAGCTTCCTGAAGACTACAGTTGCCTTCTGAACCAAGCCTCTCAGTTTAGGTAAGATGTGGCATATTTAGTTGTGTTGTTAGGTGTTTTGTCACTTCTAATGAATTTTATATTCTTGCAGTTACTGCAACTGGTGTTGAAAGAATACAGAAATTATTTTGAAGGCACTGTTATGGTTATACTGGCCAATACTAGCACCTGTTCATTTTAAATGTGAAACACAACAGCTTCCTAAATGAAGGCACTTGTGTTTGATAAGACAGCGTACAGAATTTTTATTGCTTATTCTGCTGGTCATTTTTTTCCTGCACAATGTGCATTTGGTTGGCCATAAGCCTGAAAATTATTTTTGCACTGGACACAACAAGCCCAGATGATGGCACTGTTTTATGCCAAGGAGAGTGAATCATAGGATAATTGAGGTCAGAAGGGGCTTCTGTTGATCATCTAGTTCCACCTCCTACTCAAAGCAGATATCTTGCAGATAAATCATTTCAAGCAGTGTGAAAATACAACATAAGGAAGCAGGTACGTGAAATGATTGTGCCATAATATGTCCTAGGTTTTTGTTGATTGTGATTTGGGCTTTTTAATTGGTTGGATAGGTCTTTTTGGGGTTTTTTTAGGAACGTTAACCTTAATTGACATTTGGTTACACTTCTTACAGATGCCCACGGTCTTCTGACGATGAACAAAAACACCCAGTATTGTGTTTATTCTGTGGGGCAATGTTGTGTTCCCAGAATACTTGCTGTCAGGAACTAGTGAATGGGGAGGAGCTGGGAGCCTGTACTTCTCATGCTCTTCAATGTGGAGCTGGAGTCTGCATGTTTCTCAAGTAAGTAGCCAGAATTCAATGTGTTAGAGTAAAGGGGAATGTTAGAAGGACAGAATTCACAACATCATCAAAGCTTTTGATTCTTTTTGTCTGAGATAATGAAGCATTACTTTGACAAAAATTATAGCTCACCCAAAAGGGAAGAGCCTGCCTGGAGTTGTATTTTAAATGTAGCTATTCTTTTCTTTAAGAATCAGGGAATGCAAAGTTGTCCTCATTGAAGGTAAAACCAGGGGCTGCTTATATCCTGCTCCCTACTTGGATGAATATGGAGAAACAGATCCAGGTCTAAAGTAAGTAAATGTTTGACTTCCTACCTTTCCATTTTTATATCTCTTTCTTTCTTACACTCACTGGACAACACAGTCTTCTGGCCAGTGTGTACAGCACTGTATGTAATGTGTGTCTTGCCTGGGGAACTGCTGTCAGTTTCCAGTCAGGAATGGGTAGTTTATAATGAGAAAAGACACTTTTTTGGTACTGTTAAACTTTCTTTCTTTTCTCAAGAATGCTTTGTACGCATTTCGTCAGAAACATGTGAGAGCTGCCATTGCTGAAGTGTCATCATAGACACGGCAGTTATTGCTTGTCACAAGTAGAGATATTTTTACATTTCCGATAGACTTGTTGGAATTTAATTAGTATTTAATTAGTCTAGTGTTAATGTTCGCCTTTTAATTGGAAAGTTTATCAGTTGCTATTCTGATATGCTAACTGGTTGTTCTCTTTTCCTCTCTGAAGAAGAGGCAATCCCCTGCACTTATGTCAGGAGCGTTACCGGAAGCTCCATCTGCTGTGGCAGCAGCACTGCATCATAGAGGAGATTGCCAGGAGCCAGGAAACGAATCAGGTCTTCTTCGGATTCAACTGGCAACTGCTCTGAGTCTCTTGATTTTAGTGAAGACTTACCTGTGGCAGTGCTTTGGAAAAGGAAAGGAGGGTGGCAGTAAAAAATCTACTCAAGTGGTTTCTGTAGTCCAGACAATTAATTGATGGAGTCGCTAGGTTGGATGTATCACTGATGCATTAAAAGAGAAACTCATATCATATATTTTCCTCTTTTTTTCTTTCCAAAAAAAAAAGGAAAACCACATTCTATAATTATTACTGAACCAGAAATATTTCCATTTTTTTCAGAAGTTTGAATTGTTTCACGTGTCTTCATGAGGACAGTTCCCAAGTGCTGTGTTTCAGAGCACACACCACATTTGTCTCTTCCATGCCTTGAGAACATATCTAAATGGTGTTGCCAAGGAAAAGCCTTCTTTACTTTCTTCCTGTTTTTTTTTTTCCCAAGCTTAGTGAAGCTTTAAATAGATTGAGATAATATTGGAGTGGAAGTGGTGCCAGGTCTTTAGTCACCTGCAGCAACACCTACAATAAACAATAAGGTTTACAGAAAAAGCTTGCATTCAGATATACCTTGGGATTTAATGAAGAGTTTTCATTGATGAATTCTTTAAATGAGAAGTGTGGGATAGAAAGTGCATGGAGAGATTACCATCTTGCTTGTTGCATCAAAAAATTAGGTCTGTGCTTTTTGTGTTGCCAGATCTGCACTTTATCTAATGAATTTATCCTCCATTAATGTATACTGTAAGAGGTCTGGGGCTTCACCATTTGCCTAGGTTGTGGTTAGTTTTACTTCCTTTACAGTTTGTCTTCTGAGACCTACCCCAAGAATCAAAAGTGAAAACACTGCAGGTAGGTAGTTGCAGTGTAGCTCTGTAAGCTGTACAAGAGCCAGAGACCTCAGTAAAGTAAATGGCCTTCAAAGCTCTCACTGGACTAAAGGCCCAAAAGCAGTAAGTTTTAGAATCAGAAATAAGTTTGCCCATATCTGAAGGATTTTCCACTCATCATCCTCTGTTGTTTGGAGCATGTTTTGGAGTCTGCATAAATGAAATGGTGTGTTTTGAGAGGCATGTTCAGTGGTTCAATGCCAGGTGGAGCAGAAAAGGGAAGAAAAGGTGGCTAGGTCTGTCTCTTTACCCTTCAGTAGTTAATAGCACGTTGTGATTGAACTCTCTCTCAATGATATGTGATTGTGCTTCAGTTCTAAATGTTTGTTGTTCTGTTTTCTGAATTTCAGTCATAATATACATGAGAGAATTTGTAATGTGATGGGTAAAAACTCTTTCCCAGGAGATGCCATTTCCATGTGAAAGTTTGAAATTGTCACTACCCTCAGTTTCCCTGCCCCTTTGCTATTTGGATTCTTTTGTGCCATTTTAATAAGACTTTCAAGGGGAGATTTTCAAATTAATGTCTGAGTGTGTTTTTGTATGATTTTTTTGTTTTCTTCTCCCACAATTACATGAGAGATAGTAGAATCACAATTAATGATTTAAGTTTAAATACCATTCTTCTGGGTTTTTTAAAAATGATTTCAAGTATGTATGTATGAGTGCACTGACCAGCACCGTAATTAATCTAAAGATGGAATAGCAATGATCTTAAACATTGTTCTGGTTTCAAATACTTTTTAAAAACTTCTGCTATAATCCTTCCCCAGTAATATAAAAAGTTGGCTTTGGTATATTTTCCAGGTATTCTGTTTCTAGAAATTAAGACCATTCTCCTTATTTTGATTCTGTCAAATTTGAAACCTGAATATTAAGCTCTATAAAGACAAGCATTAATTCTGTTAGTCTTCTCTAGAACATGTTTGAAACACATACTGAGTTTAGAACAGTTGTAATGAAGACTTGCGTGCAGTGCTGATTTTTATGTCATCAAAACACTGCTTACCAACAAAAATACTGAATTAAGACTGGCAAATGTCTCAGTGGTACCAAACCTGTATTCTCTTACTGTTTCCCTCTGATATTTATGTATTCAGTTATCAAAACCTTTAAGTTATCTTGCACTTCACTGATACAAAATTTCCATTAGTCAATATACAGTGAGATTGCTTTATTTTGTTTTCTGTCTGAACTGTAATATACAAGGACAGGAGCTGGTAAGAGCAGGTGAGCTCCTTTAAAGCTCTGGAAATCTCTTTGTAGCTAAAGAAGTGGGAGAGGAAAGTTGCATCTTTCTGTGTGTTTGCACATGCTAATTTAGCAAATGGGCTCCCATATCATTCACTGACTAGTGTGGTCATCTTTCATTTCATAAATTACTATGCAGTTTTGTTCACTGTGAGTATAATTTGTATTTAGTGACCGCAAGATGCTTATGCCACTTTTTTCTGTTCCATCCAAGCTGACAGAAGTTATTTGATAATGCACATACTGGTATCTTAAATTGCAAAAATGTAAATTTGAAACTTGTATAATGTTCTTGTGCTTTTGAAATAAAATATCTTGTATATGTATATTTAAAAAGAAAAAGAAAATAAAGTAACTTCTCGTAGATTATTCAGTTTTTATTTGAAGGCACTTTGACACCTCACAGTTCATTTTAGAAGTGTGTTATAGTGGTGTCTATCAGTATATGAAAGGAGAAGAGCTGGTAAATGGTTGGTAAACTATCAATTATCCATGTAGGCTGTATCATGGGCATAATGTAAGGAATGGTAACATGCTTTTTCTTATGTAAAGATACACTCCACTTGAAACTTACCCTAGTATTTTACAGATGCAAATTCCTGCAGTGTCTTACCTAAATTTCTAAAAGAAATCTTAAATACAGAATTTAGTATTTACATGCCCTGAAACTGATCTAGTTGAGTGTTTATGGTTTTGTATCTTTTCGAAGAACTGGCTGTACTGTTTGGCAGATACTTAACCTCTAGAAAGGGAAACGTGGTCTAATGTTTGTCTAATGTGCTGTGTGATACATACTTGAAGTTTATTATAGAACTAAGCAAACAGTCAAGACATCTTTTACATAGGTATGGCCAGTACTTCTTGCTCTTTTTTATGTTACAGGCTGCTGGTTGTCATCATGTCCTCATTGCTTTGTTGAAGCTTTGGGCACCATTTGTGTGTTAATGATGTTGCTCTTTTTGCTTATTCTTGGTAAATGGTTTTTAAGAACTAATTCCTGAAAAGGTAAAAGGTAGAGGTAGATAGATTGAAGTCGACTAGCAAAAATGTACTGAAGAAAATTAGAACAAGAATCCTGTTAATTAAGGGAAAAAAGAGAAGAAGCCACGGCACTATTTCTTGTGTAATAAAAATCTCAATGTACAAAGTTACATAGAGGAGTATTTTCACTATTACATGCTTTGCATTATGGTTGAAATCCACTTTATTTTCTAGACAACAGCCTTGAATAATCTCCAGTGTAAACTAGTCAGATTCATAATACAGCATCTAAGTTGTTACTTAGATTCTTCTAACCTATTACTTGACAAGGTGTTCAAAGATACTTTATCAAAAAGAGAAGTAGTTTCATTTCTGTCGTATAATCTCTTTGTTTTTATCAGTATTTTGCAGGTAGGCTAAATTGGAAGGTTGATACAGGAAAAAAAAGGCTAATAATGAAAGACCACTTTCTTACATGTATCTCAAATCTAGTTATTTCTAATCCTAGCTACATTTCTCTGAAGTTGCGTTCAGTACAGTCAAAATCATACATGAAAGTGAAGTTATGTAAAGGAAATTTGCATTGAAGGAGAGCAAGCTGAAATTCCAAGAGGTGATATATACATGATTTTGTGTAATGGTGAGTAAGAGACCAGGTACAGAGTTAAACATGAGACATTAAAATGGGACTTGACTTTTTTTATTGCTGTCTGGCTGTTGTTCATGAGATCACTGTCAAGAAAAGGAGTATAGTTGGTGCTGTATAAGTACAGGTTGTCAAACAACTTACAGTCCATCAGATTTAATTTTAGGTTTCCAGGCTTCATGGTTGAGTGAATGAGCTGCACCAAAATGTTGTGAAGCACAAAGTGGGGGCTGTGGATTTCATGATCATTTGAAGTCCTTGCTATATTTGTGAAGATATTTGGTTAGTCTTTTTCAGCAGACTGCAGAACCTTACTTCTCCTCCTTAATTGTGCCTGAAATGTAATATTGGCGTCTTTGGGTACAAGTGTTGAGATGCTCATCGCTCGGTACTAGAGTTCCTGCTTGAACTATGTTCATTTTAAGAAAATCCTAAATGTGCTGCATATTTATATTTCTTACTGTTTTTTCTCTGGGATCAACACAGAGCAGGCAGTGGCAATAAGAAAGCTTTAAAGGAAGAGCATTGTACATGCAGTTTCTAAAGAAATTCTCATAGTGCCTTCACCAAAAACTCGGCATTACAGTGTTTATTTTATTTTTTAAGTTAAGAACTTGATAATGAAATAGTTTTATGCATAGGTGAGTTCCTTACTCTGGAATTTGCTGTATTGTTATAAATTCTGGCTGGATTAGGCATTAGTAACAAATAGGATGAGAAGTGTCCCCCAAATCGTATTTATTTCTGTATCTGAGCAGATGCACCAGCTTAAAGGCTTGGCTTGCTAACGCCATCTCTGTCTTTATAAATTACAGAGAATTAAAGATGGAGTCTGTGCTGCTACCAGAGTTTGTTTCCTTGATCTAGTGCCTCTGGTGTTAAATACTGCAGGAAACCCAAACTATTGTGACAGGTGCTGTAAAGGAAGCTGGATATGTAGGGTGCAGCACTTCCATGTTCTGAGGAAATCAAAAAATACAAAGTGAAGAAAGCATTTATTAACAAAAGTAAATTTTATCCTGATACTGTTAAATGAGCTATTATCTTTTTGTAATGCATTCGTATCAGTGGAGACTCTGAATGCCTAGACAGCATGGAAATTAACAGTCTAATAACTAAGTAATTACTGGTAATAGGTCAGACAAGGACTGTGCCCTGTGAGATGTATGCTGAATCTAAGTTAATTCCAAAACCAATCACATTCCACTGCTGCAGTTTAGGGCAGTTGGCTGAGAGACAAATGTTAATGTGCTAAATGCTAATTAGTCTTTTATGGTAAAATGTGTTTTCTTCATATGCAAGTAAATGAGCTGTGTGGGGGCCAGAGGAAATCGTACATTTGGATACAGCTGGATACTTACACCTCTGCTCTTTGTGGTAATGTGTTATAGCAACTGCTGGATGACATTTCTTTGTTTTGACAGAGATGCTGAACCTAGATGATCAGTTCACTCTTCCTTCCAAAAATGTTTTTTCAGAGCAGATTCTTGAGAAATCTATTAACTAGAAAGCTATCAAAGGAGTAAGCTCACAGTTCTTGTAATTCTGCAAGCTTTAGTTTTTGAGGTCTAGGACTGTTTTACCAAAAGTAGAATAAAATAGTGTTGAGGAGGTGACTGCTATTAACTGACACAGGTGACACTTGGCATACTCATCTGAAAAAAAATACACTGCATTTAAAGAAAAAACATATGCAAAATCTGATTAGTTTGCAATATATGACTTTCTCCTTGATCTCTGAAGGAACTACAACTTTCTGTATTCATTCTTTTCCAGCCTGTATCAGCTAATTATAGAGCTGCTGGTAAGTACTTCTGGCTCTCAGAAATGGCTGAAGGAATTACACACCAGTTAAGTTTTAATCCCCACTGGGCAAAGTGGTTGCAATGCAATGAAAACAAGAAGTAGGCATACAGGTTAAGTGCAGTGCAAAGGGAAGAATTAACAGTTCTTGTAGAAGGAAGTCTCAGCGTACTAGTCTAGTTCTTTGAAGGGGTTTTAACATACTTAAGTGTAGGCCTAACGTTAGGCAGCAAAGGAATTCCAGTTGAAATTATGGTAACGCACATATGGTAATTCACTGCTTGAATTACACTATGGATTATTACATTGCACAATTACATTGCACAATTTATTTATGATATATCCTTATAGTATATTTTTTGCTTTTTCTAGTGTTATGGAATACAACAGTGTTAGGTAAAGAAATTTATACTGTTACTGTGCTCAGTTTCAAAAGCAGGAATGGTTCTATTTCAAATACTTGAGTGATAAAACTTCTTTTACTTGGTTATCCACAAAGAATCCACTCATAACAGTAACAAGTAAAATATTTTATTTGGTCTTTCCACCTCTGTTTTGTATTGGTACTTTTTTCCTGCTGACTATTAATGATCAATTACAGTCATAGGGCATCCTGTAACTACAGGTGTTTTGGGCATTGAAGGCTTTCACTCCATACATTGACAAAGCTCCTGAGCATTGTACAGGGGTGTGATGCATGAGCTGTCCATCTGTCTGCCTGCCTTCGTTGATTTGAAGTAATCCCTTACCTTCCCACCCCTGGATCAGTGTGGTAAGTACTTTTGAAACAAGGAGCTTTCAAGCATCTAGGATCATCAGTGTTTGTTTCATAGGAAGTATCTACTCATTTTTAAACTTGTGCTATCACATGCTAGCTGGAAGTTTAAATATCCCTGCACAAGCTGGCAGTTAGTTTTCTTTATCAGAGAACTCCTTTCAGCTGTACCCTTTGACTTTCAGGAAAGTGGAGCAACTGGCTTTCTCTAAACTATTGGAGGGAGGAAAATGAAAAAGATACTTCAGACATTTGGGGGAAAACAAGTGAAATACTTTCGTGGTAATTGCCTTCACCTGAATTTCACATACCTGGTGGGTTATTTTAGGCTATAATATATGTATATTTTTGTTAAAGTTTCCCATTTCCCAACTTGCACCAACAGAATCTTCATTTCAGTTTTTGTCTTTTTCTTTTTTGTAAAGAATCTTTTTATCCAGTGTAATAAATTCTTTTGAGATTTTCCTGCTCCTGGGATTTTTAGAGGTGTAATGACAAACTTCTTTGGTACCTATTCAATTAATCTCTATGTTAGTACATGTAGACCCATCCTGTCTGAAATACTTGCTTGTGCATAATGATTATTCTGATGCATTCAGACCATGATAGAAGTCTGTAAGTAAGGGAGAGAAAATGGGGGAAATTCCAGAAGTTCCATGCAGTGTTGAGAATCTGGGATTTCACAGGTAAAAACGCATCCATCCAAGGAAGTATCAGCATTTTTGGAGCTGTCATCAGTCTGTGGTTTGTTCAACTGTTTTACTAGTTTTTCTACCTTTTTTTTTCCCCACCAGATAAAATCTGGTGACTGTAGAACTGTAATAGAACAAAGCTATACTTGTGATGTCATTTCTTGGAAGATTTGCCTACCTAGCTGCAGGGATAGATTTTGTTGTAATATTAGTTTTGTCACAGTCTGTGTTTTGAACGTTAATGTTGGGGTCGTTCATGCCTGAGACAGTGGAGATCTGGTTGGCTTTGCCGAGGTTCTTAATGATGTTAATGTTGTATTTGGCAGTTTCCACAAAACTATTTTCTAGTAACCAACCATCTGATTCACGCTCCAGATCTCCTAGCAGAAGGACATTCTTCATGGCTGTTTGTAGGTACCGGACACCAATCAGTACAGAGAGCTGTAAGAAGCAGTTAATGGATAAACAGTTGAAATTGCGGCCTCAGTCCTACCACTCAGTCAGTTTTCTGACTTGTGTACTTACAGGCCTCATAACTGAGTAAAGCAGACAGACTCTTTATCCCAGCAATATATCTAACCACTTTTCCAATTAATTACATTTTTTAAGAAAGATAGCAGGGAGAGATGGATTTATTGTCTCTTCATTCTTCAGGTAACAATCCTCCTTGCATGCTATTAGTACATAAATACCTAGAATTACTCGTGAACCTTCTAGCCTCGGAGACTGCAACTAATTGATGTAGAATGATCAGTTAATGGAACCATCAGTCACTGGGAAAGAAAAACTTGTAGGATGTTAATTTCAGTGGATTTTTTTTCCACTGACATTGATTAAATCAATATTTCTTCCAGGGAGGTTTAATCATTCCCATGTAAGCCATATGTGTCCTCTACATGCCGAGGCATGAAAATTAAGAAGGATAGCCTATGACAGAGGCTCATGTCTTAAGTTTAGGAAAAAGCTCCACTTTCATAGTTCAGTTGGAATCAAGATCAGCTTGTCAATATTTAAAGGAGCACAGAGAGCTGGCTCACAGCTTTTCATATGCTTCAGAGGCCTGTTATTTCTTTCACAATTACCCCACCTAGCACTGCCTGAGGACTGTTGTGAACTACTTTAATTACAATGCTAATATTTATGCAATAGAGCAATAGTCAGAAAACTAAAACATATTAAAAAGGTAAGAAAACTGTAGAAGCCTGTACCATTGGCGGGGGGTGGGGGGGCGGTCCTTTATTTGTAGATGACAACATCCAGAGAACTCTACAGACGTCAGCAGGAACACTGCAGCTTTGCAGGCATGTAGCTTGCCTGTGGTGCACTTATTTTGATTACATAACCAGCAGCAGCATCTACTTCTAAAAGGATGATACGCCTTGATTGCAAATACTATCTGTATGGTGAAACTATTTAATATAAAAAGGAGGCTTTAAGATATTAATAAAATGCTCAGTTTTAATTATAAACAAAATTAATCCATTGAGCCTACTCATATTTTATATATTTGTTAAAACTGACTTTACACTCAGACCTCACCAAATTTTCTTGCAGTTGTGTCACTGCATGTATCATCCCATATGTGATCCCATATATGGATCAGGGAAGGGAATATGCTATATTCTGTTGCAAAAGCCCTGTAAACATACAGAATTATATACATGGTTTCTCATAGTTCTCATCTTCAACAAGATTTCCTTCTGCTCTGTGGACTTTGGGAAAGTTGTCTTTACTAAAGGTAATCCTGCAACATTCCTGAAGTGCTTCCTGAGGCACTTCTCATGTGTTATACCATTGTTGTTTCCCATCCTAGAGAGACAGAAGAGTGATTAATCTGATAGAGACCATTTTTGTGAGACTTACCTCGAACAACCAAATAAGCAATGCTGCAATGCCAATGAATCTCATGATACCAGTGTAGTAATCCAGCAGGGCCTCTCTGCACCCCTTCATCCAGATATTGAGCTCCTCTGTGAGGAAATCGTAGTTGTAGTGAGCACTGTTGTTGGTCAGCTGGTACTGGATGCAGGGCCGTGGGGAGCTGGGGTTGCAGCAACTGAAGGGGACTCCATCCACCAGGAACTTCCCATCAACGTTGCTCTTCAAACGGCTGCAACAGGACAAAGTCTGGCCATTACAAACCTGGTGTCAGCAGCAGGCAGTGCATGTGATTTTAGAAAAGGAAGTAACACAACTCTGCTGCAATGTAGGCCTCTCCAACATAACAAAAGGAAAATGCGGATATACTTTCAACTGGAAAAGTTGTTTGCTGCACGAAAACTGAATATTGGATTTGTTGTATTTAAGTGTGATAAGAACCTCATGTGGTTCTTCATTCTGTGCCACAAGATAACCAGTTCAGGGTTCAGGCAGATGTTGCCTTTTAGGTATCTTTGTACTGAATACTAAAGACAATTTTTGAACTTGTTTATCTTGGTGGAATTCTAATGGAAGTTATATACCTGGAAATCATGTGTTTCACTACTTCTGGATGGATTTTTCAACACAGTCTTTCCATGAAAGAGATCCTAATAAAAGAACAACTTTGTATGCCACAGGAACCACTGGAAATCATCTGCAGGCCTTCTGTCACTACCCGCTGCAAGGGCTGCTCCAGCACATGTTTTGAGACTAATTCACAAGGGAGTTTCTACTTCTTGTAATTTCACTTTCTGTAACTTTAAGAAATGTATTTATTGCTAAAAAAAATTCCTTGCCCTCCTCTGTAATATCATTGGGAAAACAAGTGGTGAAAGAGGAAAGATAAAGAGGAATAGAAAAAAAAATAGGATGGTAAGAGAATACAGTCTCGACCAAGATTTCCTGGAAGTTAAATGAATCCTTGGGATCCATTTTCTTCAGCGAAAGAGATTTTCCAGAAACTGGGCAGTATCTAAGATGTTGAGAGAGACTCTCACACCTTGGGGAAGCAGCCTCTAAGCTTGTTATCTATTTTCATGCTCAGTGGAAAAGGCTGATTTCCTGAGACAGCCCCAGGGGTGAGAACCATACCCTGATTTATCAAGTCCAGGCCCTTTGCCCTTTGTAAGGGGGCCAGAATACATGAAAGACAACTTTCACTTAGATATCCAGCTTTCACTGTTTGCCAATAGTAAATTTTTTAATACTTTCCAAAACTTACCCATTTATTAATATTTGCAAACAATATTTTTCTGTTCCACAAGAGCTGATCCAAATGAGAGGGAAGGAAATCATTACAAGAAGCTCATCAGGTAAAGAGAAGGAGCAGAAACACTGTGGTCCAGTCTTGAGCTGGAATTTGGAACTAAATGTAACCTTCAGATGAAACATAAGCTGCTAGAAGCTCAGTATTTGTGGCAGTGTTGTGATGGCAGAATAATTGCTTTTATTTTATTGCTGTGAGCTTACTAAATACAACCTCTTTTTTTGTTTCATGTCCTTTTCTTCCTCTCTTTTTTTATTTGGGTTGTAGTGTGTTTTGTTTCACTTAAAATTCTCTCAAAAACACATCTTTCCAGGTAAACCAGGAAGTTAATCTGCCATTTTCCACTCAGGAGTGGGATAGGTATGAATTTTTCTCCATTTTCAAGTCTAGCTTTTCATTTTGTGACTGTCATATCCCTGGTGATGGCAACAGAATGGAGTCAATGCAAAAGAGTCCAAATAATCCACTGAAAGTAGACTGAAGTGAGCCATGTTGTGGGCATAGGCAAAATCAAGCACTGGAGGGGAAAGGAGCCAGAGAGGCACAAACCAGAGGGCTCCAGTGTGGGAGGAGAAAAGAAAGCTCGTATAGTAAAGGAAGACTTGGCACATTGTGACAGGGAAAATATTAACCTGGGCTGGCAAAATGCCCTCTATGTTTCAGGGTATTATATTTATTTAATGACCCCAATATAGTAGTACACCTCTTAAACTGGGTCTTCAGCTTTTCTTTTGATCCCAAACATCAATTTAAATATTTTCTTTTGTTCTGGATGTGTTATAAAGAGGAATCCTCTTTCTACTGCCAACAGTAGCAGTTTCCAGACTTGGGTTATATCCTCCTGCCACTGTGTTTCCTCTGCTAGTGGTAAATTTAAAAATTATTTATTTGTGTCTTGGCACTTAATAGTATCTTGGTATTGTTAGAAGGGAAGACATCAGTAAAAGAGTTGGTGGAGCAAGACATTCACTGCTATTTGCTGTTGCAGTTCAAAGTTGTTACAGTACTGTAAAGCAAAAATTGGCTTTTGAGCAAAGATGATTTTTGCCCAACCAAAGCAATGGTAGCATTGTACTGCTGTAACTTGCCTCATGTTCCTACCATTCCCACCGACTCTTTTCATGTCTTGTCAAATTGTTGGCAATAGAGCTGTAAAAGAGGGGGGAGGGAAGAGGGTTTTGCAGGAAGGTGAAAAGTTCAGTTTTGCAAAGGTTACATGTGAGTTCACAGTATGTCAGATCTCACCTGCTTTGCCTCTTGATCTACAGACTACTAACTGACACAGAGTACAAGCTGAAACCAAGAAAGATTTGATTCCTTCTCCATCCTTTCAGAACATTACCAGCTGGGCTTTGCTTCCACTGATTTCATATCAAATGTTTCACTACCAGATTTTTGGAAGTCATGGTATAATTTTGTTATACAGCACCAACTTGGATTCTGCCAATCAAGATGAAATTAAGCAATCAATCCACAGTAAAAGAAATTCAGAAATTACTTTCCTCACACACATTTCACTGTCACCTTCTGCCTAAATGGGGCAAAAGCTAACTGATAGTGTGTTCTCAAAAGAATGGCAGAGCACAGGTGAGGAGCCTGCAAAAGAAAACACAGCTTAGTTAAGACCCTGGGTAAAACATTACTATTTCTGCCTCTCTCACAGAAATGAAAGGCAGCACATTTTACTTTTGACCTCACACTAAGCTATTACTCTTAAATTCCTGGGGAATGTCTTGGTTGTCATGTCACTTTTCCACATAGACCCAAGACTTAAAACAGCTCTGGGTCAGTCTGTTCTGTGTGACACTTTCTGACTTCTCTCTTGAGAAATGCTTATATTGCTTTATTTCCACAGACAAGTGTCTTCTGTATGCTGATGCCCTCTTGTTTGTATTCTTCTAGGTCCTGCCCTCTGGTGTATTTGCAGCTCTCTATATACACTTTGCTATGATGGCAGTTTCAAATTGCGAATTCTGTAAAATTAAGACCTTTGGCCTCCCTTCCTCTGGCTTTATTGTCACTGATTTTTGAGTTCAAAAAAATGCAGCATTTGACAAATGCCTGTCAAGCTCTCTGCATTTGTCTTTCCTGGGAATACAAAGCCACTACTCCCTTGTCGGTGAAGACCTTTTTCAGCTTTGGAAGAATTATTACAAACTGGATTGTCTACTTTTGAAAGTTTTCAATTTTTACCTTGTCTGTAAGTATTACCAGTCTTCTTTTTGAGCACATAATTTCTTAGTTTGCTACATCATGTGAAGCACCACCACCAAAAAGAAAGGGGAGCTGAGGTTGTTTAGCCTGGATAAAAGGAGACTTGGAGGTGACCTTGTCACTCTCTCTACAACTTCCTAAAAGGTGGGTGCAGTCAGGTGGGGGTTGATCTCTCTCTCCAGGCAGCAAGTGACAAAATGACAGGACACAGTCTTAAGCTGTGCCAAGGGAAATATAAGTTGGATATTAGGAAAAAGTTTTTCACAGAAAGAGTGATAAAGTACTGGAATGGTCTGCCTGGGGAGATGGTGGAGTCACCATCCCTGGATGTGTTTAAAAAAAGACTGTGTGACACTTGGTGCCCTGGTTTAGTTGAGGTGTTAAGCCTGGGTTGGACTCAATGATCTTGAAGGTCCCTTCCAACCTAGTGATTCTGTGAATTCTGTGATTTCTGCTTTTTTATGCAGTGTACGTGTTGCTTGGCAGTTTCTCACATGTGAACATACAGAACATTTTGAACTTGGGATTGCAAAGTCTAATACCTTGAAGAAGAAGGGTCTTTCAGTGCTTAGAGTTGACTGTGCAATGTACAGTTACAGTCCTTTTTTTTCTTACTGTTAGCAGCTCACTATAAATGAAATTAAAATTTTGAGGTAGCTAACTCACCACACTGAAAAAGGAGATACATCTTTGTTTTGCTTAGCATCCCTAAAGGCTTAGCAAAAGGCAGCTTTTGATTGTGCATGTATTTAGCATATTTTGTGAGTAACCTGGTCATTCTACATTTTTTTTATTAAGATACAAAGGTCCAGAAAAAAGGGCTTTCCAGTACCAAAAGAGTTTTTCTCCTAGAATTTTTTGTTACGACTGATAAATACTTACTCCAAAACCTCCTTGGAAGCCATATTCAGATAACGAGGAGATACCCACTGAATTTCAAACCAATCTCTAAAGCCATTGTTTCCACAGCAACGGAATCCAATTTGTAACAAATCCACTGTTTTCTTTAAGAAACATCGCCCAGGTATGTCTGTGTCTTTATAGAACTTAATGGCATCCCTCAGTCCCAGATAGAGAGACTCTTCCAGCTCGTTCCTCATGGTATAGCACATGATGGCACCCACCAGGATGCAGAAGGTAAAACAGAAGGTACATACGATGTATGGCAGCATTACTAGTTTCCACCGAGAGAACTTGTTTGCATCTGAGCAGTCATAGCAGATTTTGCCACCCAGAAAGTTGATGATACATGCTATGACCCCTACAGAGATCAGCATGTTGGGGACAGAGTTAATGTCCCCTTTTGCCATCACTTCATTGCGCTTCTTGATCTCTATTTTCAGAAAGAGGCCAAGACTGAAGAGAATGATCCCACTCACTACAGAAACCCAGTTGAGGATCCATAAGATCTGAGCCAATTTGTCCCTCTTGGTTTTGGTGAATTTGACTTTGAGGACAGCCATAGTCAGACGCGCATTAGGAAAAGAAGCGTAGGTCAAGGGAAGCTCGTAAGCTGATTAGGAGCATGGATCCAAGGTGTGCAGCAGAAATCTGAAGAAGAGGGACAGAGATTACTGTCTGTTTGACCAGGTATTTATAGAGCCTACGAAAGAACTTCCTGTACAGCCTCACGCACTCTTGAGTCCTGCCAAGAGAGCGCCCCAGTGAAATTTATTGCTTCAATTTCACAACAATGTGAGTCACTTAAAAAAAAAAATTCTAAAGACCAACTAGAGCAATTTTAAAAAAGTGAATAGTATGAACAGACACTCTGGATTCCTATGAATTTTTGTCATGACCAATTGTCTGCGCAGACCTGATCTCTAAAAGTGAACTGGTCTGCTGTCTTTCCCTTCTACTTGTTGCCTGTATTTATTTTTTTTTTTTTAATTATAGGTATTTAATATTCTTAGATTCTTATGCTATGGTCAGGTTTGTGTTCAAAAGTTGAAGAAACAAGACAAACAGATATATACAGCCGCCTTTTTTTCTTTCCTCTCCAGAAAACTTGGTTGTCCCTAATTTGGCAACTCTCATTAGAGTGATTTTATACCATAAAACTCTGCATTATATAATTACACAGGCATTTAATTTCACTAATACAATGACATTTATAAATAGTAAAGTGTAGTCCTGTAAATCTGGGGAAATAGAGATGTATAAGCAGCATACTATTTTCTAAGTTAGTGGATGCTATTACTGAATAAAACTTATATCAGCTAATACAGCACGAAAAACACCTGCAGACAGACAAGCTGGACAGAAGTAGGACTACATTGACCCGGTAAAGGATCCCCAGCTGCAGTGAAGCTTAGTGTTGGGTAAGCAGATTGTTGCAGAGTGTAGTTTAAAAAGGTAGTGGAATCCCAGCATCCTCATGTGTTTACGTTGGGAAGGAATCAGTTCTATTTGTACAGGCAAGGAATAGGTTGTGTGATTCATATTAGGATGTGGTTAAATATCTTCATACATTAAGATTTTAAGGCCTGTTAGATCTAATGAATTCAAGTGGCATTAATTTTCTCCCGCATTTACAGAGAAAACTAATTCCCCTCAAAGCTATTCAGCTCTTGTCTCTTTAGTACAATACACAGAATAGTGTGCAAAATGCACAGTCTTTTTCCTTACCAGTCTATTTCCAAAGGTGTTGAGGCCAGCAGCTTTCTGAGTTTAAAAACAGGGTCCTAATTTTAATAATTGTTAAGGCTGATTATCAGTTATGGCTGAATATTGATTGTGATCATATTGTGATAATCATATAAATGATGGACCCCTTACAGAGATGTCCAGAGAATAGTCATTTATAAAATTACAACACTTGCTTCACACCATTCTCCTCCAGTTTTGTTCAGACCTCATTTGAAGGGATCATGCTCTGCTGGTACAGAATTAAGCCTCCCTATGAATTCAGCTGACAGTCTGAATAAGCCTGCTAAGCCTGGAGACAGTATCTTTGATTGCTTCACCAGTTAAGCAGTTCGTGACTTGACCTTAAATAGCTCTAAGTCATGGCTGCTAATAGATTTATTTGCGCCTGATACTCAGGCCTCAGAGCTCACAACAGAGAGAATCTGAAGTGAAATTTACTGATTGCTGACACACAGTTCACGTTCAATGACCAGCACATATGAATGCATCACTCACTGTTTGTTTCTGTGAAACACATGTATATATTTGAACAATGCCTTGAAATTGTTCAGTACACATTTTGTTATGGTTTCACTGAAAACACCCCACTTGCTATACATATTTTATTTTAACATCTGGACAAAAGTTGTAAACAGTTCTACTGTAGTTAAAATTCATCTACTACAGAGATTGTTGATTTTTGGAAGATGTAGATGTGAGACTTTGTCTTATTCTAGCCATAAAGAAATTTGAAGTTGAATTCCATAAGCAGAGATACATTCAATCTCATGTAGCTATTCTGATATAGTTCCATCTCCACTTTTCAGATGCCTGAAGTTTAAAAAAGTAAAAAAATTTCTGTGCAAGAAAATTCTCCTAGTAATTCCTTGTCTCCAGAAATTCTCTTGAGGTATTCTTAGCTTCCTTTGTGAATTCTTAGTATTGTTGTAGGATCAGATTTCACGGAATATTGACATTTATCTAACAGTGCTACCCACACCAGCAGCATAAGATCTGTGATTTCATGGAATCCTAGTGCCAGAGGAAAGGGATGGAATGACTGGTTGTTGTAGTTCAAAGACCACTTGTTGACTGAACCTGACTGTCACTGATATGCATGGGATTGATCTTTGGGAGACACTCTGCTTCTCATGAAACCATGAATGCATTGAATCTGGGACAGAAGAGCAAGTTACCTATTCTGTTCCTTGTTCCTAGCTTCTACATGGATACTTATGTTAAGGCTTTCACCTATGCTAACAGTTTACTGAATTTATTTCAGATAATAAGACTCTCTTCACATTGTAATGAATTTTGTAATTGCACCATAACATTATTCTTTCCCTAAGTGTTTAACAAATTACTGAATGCATTTATTAGTGTGAGATCTATTGCAACACACACACAGCTGCATAGTAGAATTTTTGGAGCACCATGAAGAAAGTTTTTCCAGCTGAAAGAACTGAACTGCAGTTATGAGCAAGAAGTGTTAGTTTTGCTCTGCAACATGTGTCTGTTCTTCTCCAAGTCATATTTAACAGCAGGTTACTGTAAAGCCACAAATGCTCCCAGCATTTCAGTGGAACTGGTGCCTCTGTCATAGTTCTTAGAAACCTGTGCACGTGAGTCACTCCAGAGTTATGAATCATATTCACACAGACATTTTCCCCAGCTATGGGAGAGCAAACTGGATTTTATTCTATAAAGGAAGAAATACTTCTTTCAACAAAAGAAGCCAAATAAATGTGGAAATCTCTCCCATGCTATCAATACTGTTCTGAAGCTTTCCTTGTCTAATCCAAATTTATCTACAAATTTATCTTTAAACACAGCTTCCATCACCATACAATTTGCTTCCAAGATGTCACCTAGCTGTTCCTTTGCTATCAAATTCCCCTCATTATTTTGAACAAGACATAGTACAGGTATTTATTTATAATATTTACTTATTAGATACAAATTGTTCAGAGAAATTTTGCAATTTATAATAAACAAACCACATCTGTTCTTACTGATTTTGCTAAAATCTGATATTTTAGCTAAACATAAAAATCTGATATTTTAGCTAAACATACATTACTACTTGTGACATAAAAGAATCCACTAACCTGCTTCAGACGACTGAACAGTATCTTGAAACTGGTAACTTGCTGAATACAAGGAAGAAAATACCTGAATTGGACATTCTGAGGATGACTGAAATACTGATTTCCTGATGTCTCTGTAGTTGCTCTGTCTTCACACGGACTCACCAATAGAGATGGAGAAAACCACTTCAACTCTTCTGCCTGTGCTAATCTCTCCTTCATCTCTAATCATAGCTAAGAGATTTATTTCAAGGTTCTTATGCCACCAGATTAAATCCTGCAAAACAGGCCAATTAACTGAGTGTGAACTGAGATCTCACCAACAAAATGGTTTATATGACTTTCTTCTACCTTTTTACCCTGCTGAAGATTTGGGCTAGTAAGCAACAGAACTGTTTTCAGTACCTGCTAATGTCTTCAATAGCTCTTAATTTGTTCTTAACAATGAATATGCCTTCAAAGGAGAGAATAATGAAACTTTGTGATTCTGTGAGAAGGGAAAATGTATATTAGGCAACTAGCATTTATATCCACTATTATGTTCCATACTCATCATTCCATATCTTGTTGCTTTGGATGCAATTTTCTGTTCTCTGTGTATTGAATGTGATTGTCCAAGAAAAGAATTCAAGTAACCAAGAGCAATTGGATCATCCTGTATGATTCATGGTAGGTTCTGGTTTGGGAAGCTTTCCAGGTTCAAGAACAATCTGGTAGAAACCTCTGTCCTAGTCTCTAATCTAGCTCTATTCCAAGCCAGAAGCAGAAGCAAAAGTGTCATGTCCTCTGGCATTTCTGAGCCCAGCACGTAGCAATTTGTGGGACAGATGTGGCTGGTTTGAACTGGCAACAGTCGTGGCAGCAAGCTGAGTCTGCAGCAGTGCTTTGGCAAATTAGAGGTGATGTCAGTACCAGAATCAAATCTCTAAGCAGGACCAGGTTTGAGCTATAGGGTCCATATCTCTAACACCTTAGCACAGCAGAGAGAGTTCAGTGGGCACATGACTGACTGCAAGAGACCCTGCACCAGACATTGTAAATGTGTAGAAATATTCTCAGATGCATAATCTGTCCTCTCCTGGCTTATGATAAGCAATAAAGCAGTACCCTGATATATCTGTGATTCTGTGTTCTGCAGTATAGCGGCTCTATCTCACCTGTGTCCTAATGGTTCAGAGCATATGTGATACATCTCGGACCTGTTGGACCTACTGCATATGGACCACACAAATTCTTGTGTATGATCAAATACACCCCAACTGCATTGAATTAATCCTGTGCACGAGTCATTAATGCTTTGGACTTGCAGCACTCATGCAGACCACAGGGAATATTTTAGATCTGTTCAAATGTGTTGGCTTATGTACAGATCAACTCAATGGAAGCATATTCAACAGGTACAATGTATCCCTTGGGTACAGCACAAGTACACAAATGTACACATTTTGAGTTGTTGTTCAGCTGGGATGTGATATATCAGAAATCCTGCACAAATAGCTGAAGTACTTTTCTATGCTTAAAAAAAGTTCACTTGTGAAAACTCTCCCTACCTGCAGAACTCCAAATGTTATCCCTGAGTATTAGAAAACGTTTCTGCCTCAGTTACCTAGTAGCAGAAAACTGTACCTTCTCTGTGGCTGCTTTGCAACACAAACCTCAGACTTACATGCATAGAAGCAAGCAAGCAGGAGATGGCAGTGCTGCTGTATGAAGGATTTTTCTACAATACAGAGCAAGAAGGTTTTTTTTTTTTTTTTTTTTTTTTTTTTTGTTTTTTTTTTTTTTTTTAATTTGTGTTAGAGAGATTCGAGGTCACTCACACAGCTAATGGAAGCTCAAGAGTGCCCCGTTGTAGGAAATTACTGAAATCTAATTGTCATGCAGTTAGAGGCCAGAGCCCTGTGTTTTTTGTTCCAGCTCATATTTGGAAATGGCTTCAGCTGCAAATGTAATATCAAATGTTGAATTATTCAGAAATTAGTTAGTGTTATGGCAGTTTATAATTAACTGTGATGCATTTTGCTGCAGACCTTTGGGAAGCCTGGACATCACAATCACGGAGTAGCATTTTGTAACTTGCAGGAGTGGTTGTACATGGGGGATTGCATCTATTCCCCAGCAGAATAGAAGGAGATCACACACTTTCCTGCTAACCATGGAGATTGCTGTGCTATGGCTTAGGATCCAAAACAGGTAAATTTAACAAATGTTTGCCTATTTATACCATTCATATATAAGTCTACAGGCAAGGATAGATGTGTTATGACCCAGTGTAATGAAATAACTAGTTAGGGTGATGCAACATTTAATTTTACATCTGGTTTCCAAAAATTAATATTTTATTTTTATATTTAGATGGCTTTTTATTTCACCTATTTAATGTAAGTGACAACTAATGATATGAGATTTTGGAGTACTGGACTAAAACTGGAGGCACTTGGTGTGTCTGATGGAAGCAAGAACTATACAAGCTTTCCTTCTGAGCTGGGGCAAGTCCATATTCAGGAAGAGATTCTCATGATATGGGATAATGGGGAGAGGACATGAACAACTATCTGCTTTGTTTGGCTTTTGTAAAGTTGTGAACCACATGGTAGACACTTAGAGAATTAAGTTATCAAGCAAATAGAAGTAAATGAGCCTTTGAAGAACATTAATTTCTCAATTATATTTTTGAACTTTTAGAAAGGAAGTATAGTGGTATTTAGGTGATTATGGTTGTTGTTGTAGTAGATAAAGATAGCTAAGTCACAACATCTGAAATTCTTATGGAATTGCAGAGTTGGCAGAGGGAATGTCAAAATTTAAAGGCAAGAAGTAATGGCAATAGTCAATAATTTAAGAGGACCCAGTTTGTACATTAAAATGACACAAAGCTTATTGAAAATGAAGTCAGTTATATATTTTTACAACTACAGCTCTACGCTGTACTACAGTTGTACCAGAAGATCTGCTGTACTATGTTCCATGAAAAATGTGAATACTAAAACAGTAGCTCATCTAATTGCCTGAAGAACACCACAAATGAAACAAATCAGAAAAAGAAGTATTACATTTTTCAGATATGTAAAGGTTATAACAATATGGATGCTGAAATCAGTCTCAGGCAGAAAAGGGAATTATAGCAGACCTGCATGAACTGCAGCTCATGTGTACAGCTTGTCATTCGGGGTCCTGTGCGTTGCAGGAAAATCCATATCAGTACCTGTCAGGCTGGCTCTGATTTCAATCCATAGGAGCTGTACTGTCCACAATCTGAGTCATCCACTCATGACTCAGGGTGAGTCATTACAAATGGAAAAATAAGGCACAGAAATAGTGTATTCACCTTAAAATCAGACCAGCAGTCTATAGTACAGATGGAAGTGAACATGTGTAATCTAAAACTTCCATCTTGGCTGTAAATTCTTTCTGAAGACTAGAATCCATTTTTAAAAACTTAATAATAATTAGACTGTGCATCAATCTTGTTTTTCACTTTTGTACCTTATTCACTATGGATCTTGTCCTCACAAGCCAGGTATCAGGAAGCTTTTTGCAAAATAGAATCATACACATATTATGAGGCCTGGCAGCAGAATTCTCTTTACATAATGAGGTAAAATTTTCCTTTTTTAATTCCATATGTCATAACATCAATACTTCGATGTGCTATACTACCAACTGACCCTTCTTCTCCTAGCAAAGTAGTCAGACACACTGTCACATTTCTCTTCAAAAGACCTCCTAAACTAATCAGTACCTATTCTCAGCTTACTATAAACCTGATGTTGATGCTATTTCTCACGCTCCAGACATCATTTGAACTGAACAATATTACTCAGGACATATCATAGGGAATCTGAGAGTCTTTTGGAAAGAAAAGACAGTTACCAAGGGTGGGGGTGGTGGGGGGAAGAGACTCATGGGAGTTTCTAAAGCTGTCAAATAGACAGAAGCCAGAAGCCAGACACAGTGCTCTTAGAGCTTTTCCAAGATCTGTCTGTCCCCTGAGTGGTGACTTCATGCTTATTGACACTGTGTCGAGAAATCACAATTTGTGGAAAAAAGACTGAAGGAACTCAGGTGCCTTAGTCTAGAGAAGACCGATGGTGAGAGATGAAAATTGTGTTCAAGTAATTTTATAGGTAATTGCACAGAGGAAAAGAATAAATTCCTTTGGTGATAGGATATGAGAAGAATAATGGATGAAATAATTCTTTTCATGAGCATAGTGAAACAGCCCATAAGAAACCCCTTGATTTCCATCAACAAAGTACTTTTAGAACAGGTTGACAAACCCTGGCCAGAAGTGTTGTAGGGGCAGTTGGTCCTTCCCTGGAAAAAGGGCTGAATTAGATGTCTCAAGGTCTGTAGTTTGTCATTTCCTATTAACTAGATACCTGTTTAAATATCTACAAAACTTGGTAGGAGCTTTCTCATCTTTGACCAATACTTCCTTTGCTCCTTGACTTTTGCCAGAAATGTGAACTCATCAAATGTTTTTTACCTTTCTACTCTTCATTGAAAGCATTGTTTCTGCCTCCATTTATATATATATATTTTTTTTTTTAATTTTCAACAAATTTTCAATTCCAAGAGTTGGTGTATCTTAACTTACTGACTAACCAAACCTATGAATTTTCCATCTCTGTTAAGCCTGGGCATCCTGCTATCCATATCCTCCTTTTTTTCTTTCTTTCTTTCTCTCTCTTCCTTTTCCTGACATCTGGCTCCCCAAAAATTTTTCTGGAGCTTTGTCTTCTGTAGTCATCTAAGCAGAAACATTATTCAGAACTTCTGACTCATACAGAAATAAATAAATATGGCCAAGACCCCAAAGTCCAGGCAAGGAAGTTCCAATGGAAGTGTTTGAAACTGATGAGTCTGGACTTTGCAGGATGAGTCATCTACTCCCATACATGTTTATTTGAAGAAAAAAACAGCAGAGTTCAGAAGTTCTTGCACGTTGTTAATCATGTCACCCATCTCCATCACAGACATATGAATGTTTGTGTATAGGTGCGGGTTTAAATACTTAAAGATTCCTTGAAGAAAAATTAGATCATTCCTTTTGGACAAAAACTATTAATGAAAATTCTCACATCTCTCTTACTACACAAAAAAGAAGATTTCCAGGAAAGCAAACTTATTTTTTCATTGCTATACCTTATGAAGCCTAAGAAACCAGAAGTTGGAAGCATTAGAAAGTTGTGTTCCATATATAGATATTCCTGGAAATTCTGATCTATTTCTTCAAACAGAAAAGATATTAGAAGCGGGTAGCCCACTAGATATGTGGGTATTTTCTCATTCTCTATTCTTTTTTAAATTTAAAAAAACCCCAAAAGCTGAAGCTGTGTCTAGTTGTGTCCAGAAATAGTTTGCTGTCGCTTTGGTCTTTACTGGCTTGTTTCTATCTTTTTTCTTAAATTCAGGCCAGTTCTATTTATTGCCTCATTACACAATTTAACATTTGTTATATTTAATCTTAAATAATTATGCATAATATTTGTAATTATTAAATATAAAATATCAATATTAAAATGTAAGAATATCTTTACATGACTGGGGATTATTTTTCATACAGTCAAACTCATTAGGAAATCATATTCATTGCTATGCACATATGAAAACAATTAAATTTTTTTGTTCACATCTTTTCATAGCAACTATGTGGTTATAATAAAGTTTGGTCTGGGAAGGCTTTGGGATTTGAAGTAATTTCTGCAATTAATCCTCCTGCTCTCTAACTTCATAGTTTTGGTGTGCAGTACTTTTCTTCTTGCAGTCTTCAGCCAAGTGAGACATTTAGGATTGAATTAAGACAACACACAGGGTTGTGGTTTAACCCCAGGTAGCAAGTAAGTCCCAGCAGCTGCTTGCTCACTCTCCCATCCCTGCCCCAGTGAGGAAAAAAGTGGATAGAAAAGGCAAACCTCATGGGCTGGGATACAAACAAGGTAATAATTGAAACAAAATATAAAATATAATAATAATTAGACACTACTACTAATTGTAATGAAGAGACAAATAAAACCCAAGAGAAACAAGTGATGCACAACACAATTATTCACCACCCACTGACCGATGCCCAGCCTGTCCCCCAGCAGCCACTGGCACCTCATGGCCAACTGCTTCCCCATTAATATACTGGGCATGATATTCTGTGGTATGAAATATCCCTTTGGACAGTTTGGGTCAGCTGTCCTGGCCATGTTCTCCTCCATTCTTGTGCACATCCTCACTGGCAGAGCACAGGAAGCTGAAATGTCCTTGATTTACAGTAAGAACAACTCAAACCCAAGTAAAACATCAGCCTGTTGTCAACATTATTCTCATACTAAATCCAGCACTGTACCAGTTACTATAAAGAAAATTAACTCTATCCCATATGAAACCAGGACAGTTTGCTTTACTGATTTATTTTGCACCATCTGAGATACTTAAAAATCTCCAGAACAAACAGAGAGGTGCCCATCTCCTGTGGTTTACAGCTGCTGACTAACAGCTGCAAAAAGAGACATTTTTACATCGAGATATCCAACTAGAACTAACAATGTGAGAGCTAAACAAAGGCCATAGGACAGTTTTTGGCTCAGGGTAGCTTTTTCCAAGGGAAATCAATACAATGCATCTGAGCTTAACTACAGGTACTATCAAAAAAAAACAAAAAAAAACCAAAACAACCAAAAAACCCCCAAAAAACCCCAAACAAAACAACCCAATCCCAAACAACAACAGCAACAAAACCCACCCAAAAAAAACCCCAACCAAAAAAACCCAAAACCAAACAAGAGTAGCTCAATTTTATATTTATATTTATGTTGAGATTTTAATGTGCTGGTGGTTTTTTGGGTTTGGTTGTTTGGGGTTTTTTTGATGAGTGGTAATGATATTCTGCAAGTCTGCACTGACAGAGGAAACGCTGGTATCTGTTATCAACATCTCTGAACCTAAAATAGTAGAACAGAAAGCCTTAAAGTACTTCTTGGTGTATTTCTGGAGCAGTGAGTTAAAAAAGATTAGATCTTCTCTTTAAGGACTTCCTTCACATAAGTGGAAACAGATTTTCCTTTTGAAAAGATTCAGTTTTAGTTTATTTTTTTCCCTGCTTGACTTTTATTTGAACCATTCAGGTTTTGTCTGCTTATGAAGAGCATGTGGTAATTTGGAAACTTACAGCTCACTGTACCTCAACTGATGATGAAGGAAAGGCTGTTTGGCCTTTTAAAGCTTTCAGTGTGCAAGAAGACATGTACACTCGTGTGGTTCCCATGATAATGTGCATGACAACTGTATTAGATAATGAATTAACTTGTGAAGTTCCAAAGTGATGAGAGAAACTATGCCCCTTGGATCTGAAATGATGAGCAGGTAAACAGACAAACCAGACAAACAAGTTTGTTAAGGCCTTTCCTTCTCTTTAATTGAATCAGAAAATTCTCCTGAAGAATTGTACACCTCTGGCAACATGTCAGTTATTTGGGGAACAATAAAGCACTCTTCACAAATGGATTCATATTCATGAGCTCCTCATTACATCTAGCATGCACCAAGTTTTGCTGGCAAAACTTAGTACTTAAAATAAGAAGTGGTTAGGGTGTTTATCTACCCTCAGTTATAATCTGGGAGGAAAAACACTCTCTACTTTACAGTGAATATGAAAAAATTATTTGTTTGGTGCATAAGAAGAGCCGCTTATCCTAGAATAACTGTTACCTTTGCAATGCCTTAAAGACAGATTTGAAGGAACATGTAGTTCCAGTTGAATATTTTCCATGCGAGAAATTGTAAGTGCCTTTTAAAGGTAAGCAAAGCCTGCAACTCCTTTTTGTAACCCAGGAAAAGATGTACTACTGTGTATAAAAAAAGGCAACTCTCTCCACCTATTGCCATCAACATTGGTTCATTTCCATTCACAAAATGAAAATTTCTTCACTCTATCAGCTTTCTTATTAACTACTTCAGTTGTTAGGACACATAATGCACATATGCATTCACTACGTATAGAGAAATGTATGCTTATCGCCAATGTTTATCCACACCAGTATGACTGGTGGGCCACTGCTTGAGGCAATGCTCTTTGGTAATGAAGAAGCATCTTCCTGAAAATGACACTGAGGAACTCACAACTGTTTGGGTTCACTGCCAGGTTCGCTTCACAGCTCCCACTTCTGGGTCATTACTTGTTAAGTACCAGAGCTAAAATCTTCCTTTTCATAAAGTAGCAGGAGGAGATACTGTTTCCTAAGCTTACTCTTTAACTGTGATCTCCTTGTGATGAATGAAGAAAGGCCTTAAATTATTCACATTATCTTCTTGTTCAGCTGATAGGGAAATAAAGGCACATTTTTTTTCTTTTTTTTTTTTTCCCCGCTTAAGGAAACTTCACGAGGGGAAGGCTACGGTGTGTTTACTCACTTCATACAAGCTGCTGCGAGCACAGCAAATCTGTCCTTCCTCCTTCCTGCAGCACAGGCCTCTGCTAGGTGCTGGTCTGCCAGATGGATCCAGCCTCTGGGCTGACACTGTGGCCTACAAACGCGTCCTGAAGGCACCCACCGAGGAGTGCCCGCTCCGTGCCCTCACCAGCCTCGAGAGCCCTGCCTGCAGTAAGGAGTCACCTGTGAGAACGGAAAGCCTTCCCTTCGAAGGCCGTACTCACCTAGGCACGGGACACATCCACCGTTTCCTACTGTCATTGTGCGGAGCCCAGGGGCGACAGCCCTGCGATGCCCTCAAAGGGGACAGAGGTGCCCTCGGTGACGCGGGGTCACCCGCCTCCCCCGCCCCGGCCTCTCCTCCCTCAGCCCTCTCGCCCCACCCGCGGCCGGGCAGCGGCCCGCGCCCATCAGGCCCCGGGCAGCCCGCCCAGGTGCGGACAGCGCAGTCCCGGTTGCTGAGGCGGAGGCGGCACCGCAACGAGGACTCAACTTCCCGCCGGCAGCGGCCTTGCGGCGGCGAGCGCCCAAGGCCAGTGCCAGCCCCTGCACGGGCGCTGCCCCTCGGAAGCTCGTCGGGAACGGGAACTCCGGCGCGCATCCCGCGGCTCTGCCCTGGCGCTGCGCGGGGGCGGCCGCGGCTGTACCGGCGCTCGCCGGCTCAACCAACCCCGCACTGCACAGCGCCGCGGCCAGGTGCGCCCTCCCCCAGCGCCGGGATTGACCGCGTTAGGAGCCAATCGTCCGTGAGAAATCTCTGCAGCTGTCCAATCACCACTCCGGAAATGGGATGTGGGCGGTGCCCCGGGGGACAGCGGGCTCGGTGGCGCCGCGGCCGAGGAAGNGGGGGCCACGGCTCGCCCCGGGAAGGGCTTATTCCAGTGGGGCAGGACGGGGCGATCCCCTCCGCGGAGTTAAGGTCGGCAGGTCTGGCGGGCTCCAGCAGCAGTCACCGCTGCCCCGGCCTCTACGGAGAACTCAGATTTATAGGCACGAGATTTTTTTTTTGTCCCTCCCACTTGCTGCAAGAAGGCAAATGGTACAGAAATTTACGTGTTCTGACGGCGAAAGATCTCTGTTTTAAAATAGCTGCGTCTGTATTTCCAGCTCTGGGTTGTGGCATGCGTGTGACGGCTGCTGTGTGGGCACGGCTGGATGGGAAGCGGGCTGTCTGTCGCCTGGCGCTCTAAGTGCTGGAGCCATTAGCGGCACTTGCATCGATCCGTGCATACAGATATGCCTGGCTAGGCCGCGGGTGCGCGCACCACGGCGCCCAGGGGACACACAAACTGCGTGTGGAACGGCGTTAAAAATACGTTATTTCAAGTACTTTGAGCTTTGCAGAGAGGAAGTGGGAAAGCACCTCGTTCCCGAGTCTACAGCTGATCTCTGGAGTTGCAGCGGCATCGTTAGGCTTCTGTTGTCACTCTAGAGCAAAAGCAATGAGAGGACAAAGCTCGCTACGAGGTTTGTAACCTCTGGTGTGAGCCAGAGCAGTTGGAAACAACTGCTGGTGTAAGTGGGGGCGGGAGTACAAATAATGATAATATTGATGTGTTATCGTGGGGGCGGAGGGAGATGGACACAAAGGAATGACCCGGGAGTATACCACAGCCTTTTGAGAACCTTCTACCGTATTTATAATTAAGCTGGAAAGGGCTATAGGAAATGAATTATAAAATAGCCTATAGTGGCTTTCTTAGTTAGACTCGATGTGCAGAGCCAGTGTAATTTTCAGCTTAAATGTTCTGAATTAGTAAACTATATTGCAGGAATGTTGAGAGCCTTAAAATAAATAATGCTCTATTTATTTAAGTATCTTGTTAGCCTTAAAGTGTGTGGTTGGTTTCCGTGTTCTGGTTCTGGAAAAAATGAGTAGATTTTTAAAATGCATTTTATGTAGTTAATGCCATGCTTCTGTTGAACACATGCTAGCTATGCTTGTAGGTACGTTAGTTCATTTTAGCTGAGAAAACAAAAGGTTAGGACTTATTTTGCTGTTCTTGTTTGATTTTGGTAATTTTTTTTAAGTCTTAATTATATGAATTCATGATACAAAGATACTCAACATTTTTATTTTGTGTTGATATTGTACTTCCTTGATGATGATTAATTTGCTTTACAGAGTGAATTATGTTTAACAAAGTAGTAGAACTTTCTTAACTTGTTAAACCAGAGGTATACTTGTTAACGTTTGTTTGGCCTATCAATGAAATGATATATAGGAAAGTTTGACTGCAATAGTATGAGTAGTCATTTGTCAAAAGTTATTTTGAAAACAGTGCATCAAGGTAGAGTTTAAAAAATGTGAAGATGGAACAAATTATCCCTAAAAAATACTTTGTTCTTCTCTAATATATTTTTGATGTATCATTATTTACTTGAAGCTCAGCATCTTTTTAAACTTCCTGTTTGGGAAGGATGAGGTTAGAATGGGAAGAACAAATGGAGCAGCTGGAATATGGTGACGTTGCTTATGTTTAGTGTAGTCACTGTACTGCTGCTTTGTACTGCAGGCTCTGAGACTTCTAACATCACGAATTCCAGAGAGGCTTTTCTCAGTGTGGCTGACTATATCGAGAAGATTTTGAGCATGACAGAAGAGAGATATGAGCAGGGTTTTCTTTGGTCAAAACTGACTTCTGAACAAAACAGGTTCTACCAGTGCTAAATATATATGTGCAGAAGGTTAAGCATTTGTTTAGTGTGTGAAGTTGCAGTGAATGGTATATTAATATACTACTGTGTTTTCTGTTTTAGTAAGGGCTTGTTTATCTAGTGGGCATGAATTGGTACTTTACAAAGGAGATTGACAGTTTCTGTGTATTCCTGTGTCTTGCCTTGTCTGTTTCTTTTTCTCTGGGGAAGCACTACACAAAGCCTTTGTGTTAGGCTGGAGGGGAGGAGAAACAGCTGCCTTTTCAGTACAAGACACCAGGATTGTCGTGGTCTCACAGGGATGTGTTGTGGTACATGGACCAGCCACTGTCCTTCTTCCCTTGTTCTATGGAAACACTCTCACCTCAAGAAACCTGAGCTTCCTTTGACTGATCTCACAGAACCGTGTGTTGTGCCATGAATCTAGAAAATCATGAAGGGCCAATTGCTAAAGTATTGGTGGGCAAGAGTTAAAATACACAAAATTGCCAAAATACAAGGTTTATCTTAAGGAATTCAAGAGCCACAGGTCTCATGTGTTTAAAATTTTCTTGTTATGATCTTGACTTCTTGTTCAGGATAAGGGTGAAAGAAACTTTTTCAAATCTTTTACATCTCTTTTACATCTTTTACTTGGCTTTTTTTTTTCTTTAAGAGTTTAGTATCTAGGGTACTTAAGTGGGAATTAAACATGGTAATTTTTAGAAGTGGAAATAAAAACTATTTCAGTTGGATAAGAGAGTACAACTAAATGAAGCAGTTTCATTTTTCTACTTACCATGCACAAGTAGAGTGCTTCAATATTTGTACTGTATTCTCTGTCATGCAGTGGCAGAATAAAAGTTGACTTGCCTCTTTTCATCAGAAATATTGAATAAAATAATAGAATTCTAATGTGGATATTAGTAACTATATATTGTATGTTCTTTCATAACTTCTTTGAAAATATCATCTGGTCTTTTACTTATCCTTTACAACTGTATTTATTTATTAAAATTGTAGAGTCAGAATACTCCCCTTTCCTTGCTTCAGTGCTAGGTGTTTAGTAGTGTGCTTTTGAGGGAATCTAATAACTTGAAATTTTCTTAAGCTGTTCATAAAATTGAGATGCCATTCTTAGCTGTTTAAATTTATAGTCTATTATTCTCTGTATGAGCTTGCTAATAGGTCACTAGACTTGAAACCTAAGTAGTAGAAAATTCAAGCAATGAAATCTGGCCTTCTGACACTTCACCTCTTGATCTGGTTGAGAATTCTTTCCCATTTTTGTGATTTGTATAAGTCATAACTTTTGATCAGTTACTTTTCAAAATTATTTTTCAATTAATGGAGATGAGTCTTGGAAAACTTGAGAAGATTTTTTGAGGAGAAGGAAAAGACTTAATTTGGGAGGAGTGAGGAAAGGAGGGCAAATTGAGAAACTGAAGAACTCTTGAGTGTTTTTAACAGAACTATTTTGTTAAAAATTTAAAAATATTTTCATTGTTATGTTCAGGCATGTTTTTTGGTGGTTCTTGTCCTGTGTGTTTGGGAACTTTTCATCACAGAATTGCATTGCTTAAACGTTATTTCATACTGTTGCTTTTTGTCTGAAGAGATTAATCAATTATTGAGAATTGCACTGATGAGTAACTCTATCCACTAATTCTCCCTTTTGGAGAAATGTGTGTATGTAGCTTAGCCTTGTATTTCCGTGCAAGTAGTAGTTGGAAGAGTTGAAGACTTCTTTCATGGATGAAGTTTGCCAGGTCACTGATGGTATTGATGAGGAGAGTAAATTTCTTCCCAGTACAAAGCTGTCTGATGTATAAAGGAAGGGTAAAAGTTTCTTACAGAAAGGGTGATAAAGTACTGGAATGATCTGTCCAAGGAGGTGGTGGAGTCACCATCCCTGGATGTGTTTAAAAAAAGACTGGATGTGGCACTTGGTGCCATGGTTTAGTTGAGGTGTTAGGCCTGGGTTGGACTCGATGATCTTGAAGGTCTCTTCCAACCTACACATTCTGTGATTCTGTGAAAATACGCTGAACTTGATTTGAGAACTTGTAGAGGATGTCAAGTCTGTTTAATATGTAACCATATTTTTCAACCTGGGTGTTGCAAAGGGATTTGTTACTTGGTGCAGGGACAGGTTACTAATGTGGAGCTCACATGTGGAAAAACATACAGAATCAGTTTTTGTGTCATCCCAGTCTGTTTATATGGAAATAATTTTATTATGGTTTTGATACACTGCTCTCACAACTGAAGTTACACAAAATTTGTTCCACTAGACTCATCCACAGTTAGGAGAGATCTTACCTTTCAGAGCTTGTGTCTTTTTAGTACTTGGGAATTGTCTTCAGTCAACAGCTGCTTATTGATTCTGAGAGGGGGTTTGTTCTGCTCTCTGTCACTTCCCAGATAATTCTTAGATAGTATTTGTTGCTTCTGTCGTGCTCTGTCTCAGGGTACTAACGTTTTGTGAGGGTTTTAACAACACTTATTTGATACAATGTTGTTCAACATAGTAAGAATTAGATTGCTTGGTTAGGTGGTGTATCAGCAGGGTATGTCTTGTAGCTGTCAAGTTTACTTGTTGCCATAGTAATGCTTCAAATGCCACTCGTGGCAAGCAGTGTGACTTCTGAGCATATGAAGTATGAGTCTAGCTTTGCAGTGGTGAAGAATTAAAGAAAAGGGAGGCAGTGATCTGTAAATAGAATATTCTTTTCAGCATCAAACTGGTGACTTTTTAGAATGTATTTTTATTCTTGAGTTATATAGTGCCTTGAAATAATTATTTTCTTATCTTTCAATTTATCAGCATATTGAGCTTAATAGATCTAGAATGGACATTATCAACTGATAGAAAATGTATCAGACAGAGAATGACTGTGCTATTCCTTGAGTTTGGTTGAATTGAATGCCCTGTTCATATATGATGCTGTGATTTTCCATCTGCAGTAGTCAATAAATAAAATCAAAGTATAATTCCCTAAGTCAAGTAAGCCTAGAACAAACTGTCATGTTGTACTCTGAGAACTGAAGGAGAGGAATTGACATTGGATCACTTTTCTTTTTCTGTGTGATGTTTTGTGCTTTTTTATTAAAATCTAGAGATTATTGTGATAATCATGATGGTTTTAGGTGAAATTACAGTTCTACAGTTTTGAGAAAGACAGTGTATCCAGTGAGGAAACCTGTTGAATAATTCATCTGGTTAGAGAAAAATATTGAAAGAATCACAGGATAGATTAGTATGAGGAAGGATTGACTGGTCTTGTGGGAGCAAACTGCTAGCTAACCCAGTCAAGTCTTGTCTTGACCAGCCAAGAACTAAGAAATTGATGCTGAAGCTGAGGAGCAAACCATGACCCTGCCACAGCAAAGGAGATGTGTGCAGGAAAGGAGTGTTGTTTTTGACTGTCTGGTGATAGTTGTTATTTATTTATGGATGTACATAGATAGAAGAATATTTTTCACATCTTAGCTCCTGCAGATGAAATTGCACATTATTGTTAAACTAGTCTAACAGTTGGCTGCTTTTTTAAGTGGAAAATTATGTTCTCTGCCTGAGCTTTTTCTAGTGTCCATTGATCTCTGAGCTACACTGAGTCAACTCACTAACTTGGCAGAGAATTGTTGTAAAAAGCGAGTTGTTTGTATTGTTTTTTGGCTGATATATATTTGTAATTCTTGCCAGGTCATGCTGTTATGTGCAACTTCACCCTGAATGAATAGCTGAGATAGTCATAACCAGATCCTTATGTTTACTGTAGCCTGCGTGCTCAGCTGACAGGTTTTCTTGCCTATTGTCAGTTCAGGGAGGACACAAGAGGAACATTTTACCTGAAAGGCTGCTTTGAAGTGAAGGTGCACTTTCTTCTCTGTTAATTTGAAGGAAATTTGGGCAGAATGCTAATTTCATCCTGGACATTTTCCCTGTTGTTCTGATATATTTAATTGATTTTGAGCCTCAGACACCTCAGTCACACGGCAGTGCTTCTGTATGTATCTTTCCTTGATCAGTCAATTTTCCCCTTGTAATCAGGGAGCAGCTGTACTTTGTCTGGCTTATTGGAACTGGCAGTTAATACTTCAATTCTGTTGTGAGGCCCTGCATCAACATGTAATGGCTCACTGAAATATTTCTTTTTCCTGGAGTAAAGGTTTGGACAGAATTGATTTATGGTCTGAATCAGGACTGTGGCTGACATATGAGTAGCCATGCAGTAGATGTTGCTCATATTTGGTGTTGGCATATTATAAAGTGCTTTTATACTCCTTACTCTGGAACATGTAAAAGCTGAATCTTGGTCTTAATAAATAAGAATGTAGTTATTACTATTCTTAACTGGATTATTTCTATTCTAGCTTCTGGTATTACTGTAAAAATAAAACCTGACTGTACACAGATTTCACCCATATCATTGAATGTTTCCTGTTTCTCAGTAGAAATCTCATAACCCTGCTTGCCAGCATGTGTGTCCACATTATGCTCTTACAGCATAGAGTAGAAATTAGTTATTGTTTAAATAATAATTTCAAAATGCAGAAGTGTCTCACCCTAGTTTAAAACTGAATATGCTCCAAGCAAATGTAATGGCTGTTGGTATTTAAAAAAAAAAAAAAAAAGAGGAAAATACTTACAACTTGTGTTGATAGAATTGTATTTCCTTTATGTAAATTCAAGAATTTAGAGAATACTGTTATCAATGTGGGGTTATTACACTTTGCCCACTTTGCCATTGTGGTGTCATGTGTAACTGTTTCCATACCTATAAATTAAAACTCCTCAGTCAATCTGAAGTAAAACTTCTAGTTTTAGACAAATTATTTGTATAGATCCAGTGTTCAAACATTCAAAATATACATATATGGCAGGTTATAGGTCAACAATACAATCAGGATTATTTTTGTAGCCCAGGCTTTAATTTGGAGAGATTTGGAATTGAATGTCTTTATTTGCACACAGCCAATATTTCCTAAAACATGTAACACTGTTATGCAATGCTTTTTATTGTTTAAGTAAGGGATAAAATGGAAACCTGTAAAGGTTTCTGAGAAACTTTGCTGTTTTGTTTTTAGGAATAATTGTACGTTTCTTTGGAAGATAGTTAAAATCTGATCTTACACTGTTCATTCTTCTGATGTGTAGGAAATTTTTGAGAGTCTCTTGACCCCCATGTTTGTAATACATAAACTTACTGATTTTCATGCCTCATCATTCTGCTATGTTTTATTTTTTCAACTGATCCCTGGAATGTTTCTTCTGAACCTAAGACAGTCCCAGCAAACTAAATATGCCTAGGATAATTGTATTTTCATAATGAAATATGCTTGTATAATTGACTTTCCAAGACAAAAGCCTCATCACTTTATCTGACTGTGTGAAGACCAAGGGAATTGTTGTGATCATTGAGGCTAACTTTATGTGTAAAACCAGCTTCCCTAGAACTTCCCTGAATTATGTGTGCCAGCAGTAGTTGAGTAAGAGCATATAGTATAGAAAATCATTGTGTTGTCTTTTGAGAATTGGCAGTAATGAGGAATCCACTGAAAGAGTTAAGGATGTATTCTATTAGTAGAGTATTAATGAAAATCAAAGATCTTGCAGGTATTTGTATGCATTTAAGGAATCTAAAGATTCAACCTTTTACTTGCATGATTTGTGTGTCAGAATGAAGATCTTTTGCGATTTCCTTGACTAGAGCAATTTCTATTAGATGATCTAAAGGAACTGAACTTCATAATTTTGAACACCAGTACTGGATATAATAGTCCAGCAGCAATCCTACGATGAGCAGATAGAGAAGTATTATGGTCTCTCTTAGTATTTATTTGCCCCTTCATCCATAGTTGTCGTAACTTTAATACTCCAGAAAATGCATATATCAGCAGTAACTGATTACTGCATTGCGTTAGGTGATATTTCCATTTATTCTTTGGTCCTTGATGGATAATGTCTTCTTTTCTCTAAGGTGGCACATGTGTAGTTTGATTGCTGCCTGTGTAACCTGTTGATACCATTTGTGCTTTATCGTTTCCTGATGTCAGTATCAACTACAAACTTTGTAATTTTTTTTTTCCAGAGTAAAAAATGTTTCAGTATTAAGTAACAAATGGATTCCTATGGAAGTAATTAGAGAGATATTTGTTCAGTTAACTTATAGTTATATTTTGGGACCTATTATTTAATGTATGATCTATTGATTTTCTAGCAGAGACTATACTGTGTGATATACTCTTAGGCATCTTACTGAAGTATAAGTGCCATAATAACTATTCTCCTTATAGGCCAAACTTGTAATGTCATAGTTAAAAAGTTGATTTGGTGGGAAGGGGAACTTAATTGAATGGCTGTAGTTATAGTGTCTTATTTTAGTTCTTTATTAGTTGAGTCCCTTTATTTGTCTGGAATTGATGTCGAGCTGATGGTCCATAGTTACCAAAGTAGTTTCATTTGTCCTTTCCAAACTTTAACATCAGTTATCTTCTGGAGTGTTCTATGTTTCAGGAACCTTTGAATCAGAGACCTCCTTGAAAATTGCTATTAAGATACAAGTTATTCAAATACGTCCTTCTCAACCTGTCTGACCTAGTAGCATCTCACTAATGTTTGTAGTGGCCTGGAGGGCGCAGCGTCGTGGCTGCGGGGCTTGGGGCTCCGTGCCGGCCTGGCCCCACTCGCTGCGCGGCCGGAGCAGCCGGAGCTGGCCAGGGTGCTGAGGCTCCCGGCCCGGGGTGCCCGCGCTTCCCAGAGCCGCCCAGGCAGCCGGCAGGCGCCTAGTTGCTCCGGTACTGAGGGAGGGCGGCCACGGGCAGGAGCGTCTCGTTTCCTTATATCACTGCGACTTGCGCAGGTAACCTATATGGCTTTGCTACATGTATCAGAAAAAACCCCTCTGCTATGAAAGTCTTCCCTGAGCCACAGCTTCTGGCTTTATAACATCTTTAGTCACTCTAAATTTGTCATCAGTACCAGATTCTTTGCTGTTCAAATTATGCCAAATGCACCTATACCATCCACAAGCAAGGGATATAAACCTTTGCCAATGTACTTCTATAAGCGATCACTGTGCATTACGGTGAATTTTCAGACAGTGTATAAAAGGCAAAAAACATTCTACTTGTAGCTTAACAATTTTCACAAAGCACCTCAAGAGAATCCTATGAAACAGTCTCCGAAGATGAATCTGAAAAGTAACACTTAACATATATAAACAACTTCCAGCTTATTGCAGGTATTAGTTTCATTTTTTCCTTCATGACCCACAAATTCCTGTGTCCTGTCTTTTTGTCCACACCACTTTTTTTTTTCTTTCTTTCTTTTTTATATTGTAAAGATGATCAGTGATAGCACTGGTTTAAATTATTATTATTAAACATACCCCCCTCCCATTACTTTACTAATTCACTGTTAAAAATATCATACCCATTTGGTAAGTGTTAGGCCATAGTAATTTGAATCTATATGTAGCTCCATTGCCAAATTTGCTGCCATTTTTTGTAAGTAGTTACGGTTGAAGACATGAATCCTCATTGGTACAATTACAAAGTTCTGTATTTTTGTAAAAAATATATGTAGTGTACATGGACTAGATAAATAATGTAAACATATATGTATATCACAAAAACACATGTACGTGTAATATATATATAGATATGTATAAAAAGTGTGTTGTGTCATATTCTTTATCAAATAGTATGTTAGCATAGCAGTATTACAAAGAATGCTATGTTTCTGATACCCTGAACTAATTTTTTGCTTTGATGCAGTTATATCTGAGAATCTTGAACAGAGCAGAAGCTCTTTGATGGCCACCTCAGCAATTATGAGGAAGCAGAAACAAGAAACATGAGAGAAGCATGAAGGTGTTTGAACATCTAGCATCTTCCTCCTTCTCCCTTTTTCCCATTTAATTCCTTTTCCTCAGGCCCTTTCTGGTGAGAGGTCTGTGCAGCCTGCATGGCTCTCAGGCAAGAGCTGGGATTTCTTGACATGGCTGCTATTCTGTGTATTGTGAAGTCAAAAGACTGGAGCAGACTGTCGGAATTGAAACCTAAGGGAAGCTGAAAGAGGCAGCTGTGGATGTATTAAAGGCAAAAATAGAGGATTACTTTATTTATTTAGGCTTCATGTGTGTGAATTGTGTGTTATAGTATGAACATGGTGACGGGAAGTAATTTCCATGAATTGTGTTTTTTTAAATCCTTGGCATGTTTTGATAAACTTGCTTCATTTCTTATTCATCACCATATGCATGGCAATTTTAGTTCACACACATACAAAAAAGAACTCTCTAGCTAGTTGTTTGAACTATTTTAATATTTTGAGAGTATGACTATTGCTCTATCCATGAGTGCTTTTTTTTCTTAGAAGTAAATAACCCTCTCACATACTTTTTTTTTTTTTTTAATTTTCAGCTTTTAAATTATTACTGAGCAATTGTTAGTAGTTACTGAAATCTTATTTACTAGTGGCCAGGCTGAAGCAAAGCTATTGGGTGGAAGCAAATTAAAAACACTTTCTTTCAATTCATACTGCAGCCATCAACACTTAAATTAAACTCCTGAAAATGCACCTGAAACTTGAATGTCTTCTCTTGTTTCCATCACCAGCTACCAGCTCAACAAAATTTCCAGGAACAGATTGTCCTTTTGTCAGCCTTGACAACTGATAGTGACCAACAAATGGATTAAAAAGCATACTTTTGTCCTGTTTTTTTCTGCATGCTGTAGGGTCTTGTATGGTTTTGAATATTTAATGATTTGGTAAAAGCCTAATCCCCTTGGGGAAAGAAGTTCTACGTCACTAAAAGTGTGTGATCTCTAGCAAACAATGTAGAAATCTTTGTAGAATTCTTTCTTCTATGCAGTTAGTGCCATATCATAAATAGGTCTATATGTGCTGAATGAAATTAGGGGAAAAAAAAGCCTTAATCCAGAACAAAGAAATCTTCCATGGTATTGGATGTAGTCAGGATTTGCCTCTAATGTGTTTTCTATGGGAAAGGTAGAAAATATTAGAATTTAGTTAAAATTCAGAGATTCCTTATGAAATTATATTGAGGAATATCCAACCAAAACTATTTAGAAAAGTGAAAAGAATGTTAAGAGATGTGAATATTGGCAAGAAAGTGGCAACAAAATTATGGGATTCTTGTCCTTTTTTTCCATCAGTTTTACATAGTAACTTACTTGTGGAAAGAGAGTCATAAGCCTTTACAGTTCTTTTACAGCAATTGTTTATGGCTGCTTGTAAGAGATCTAGAATTTTCTTTTTTTTTGGTAAGTTAAACAAAGTATTGCGAGTTCCCTGAAGTAACAAAGTAGATACAAAAATCACATTTGTTGTGGGTTTTTATACCTTAGTTTCTCTTCATGCTCAGACATTTAGCAGTCTAAAATTTTTGTCCTGTCACCTACATAAAAGTCGCTGTCATATGTTTTGCAACTGCCTGAAGTAACTATCAGTTTTTACATTAAAGTTTTCTTTCTATTGAAACTATAACATTGCTGTAGCTACATGTCAGTGATTTAAAATGTATTCTGTGAATTTTCAGTGTCAAAAATCTGACCCTGGATGTCTGCACCAATTTTATTAAGATGGAGATAGTATTGAGGTTAGGAAATGTAATTGGTTCTCTACATTCAAGCTATCAAATTATTTGAGTATAAAGATTAGAGGCATTTCCAAGTCTTTTCTGAAGTCAGGTACAGGGAAGAAAATCCATATGGAAACCCTGAGACAACACTAACCCAACACAAAGTGGAAGGGACAACACGTAAGATAGGAGTTGAGGCGATGGAACAAATGGTATTTAGAGTTTCTGAATGTTTATATATATATATTTTTTTTTTTTTTTTCAAAACTTTTTCACATAAGTCCCAGAGAAGAAGAATTTACTTGAGTTGAATTGGTTTGCTTTATGATGCCATTCCCACAACAGCTAGCTAGTCAACAGTTTTAGGGTGGTAGCTTCTTTCAAGTAACTGACAGAAAATTATGCACAAGATTTTGAGTTGCATCTCATCAGCAAATAATTTGAATTTATGTTGTTATAGGGAGCATAATTTCTCTGTCCTCTCTGCATCTTCCCAAACATAAAGTATGAATGTAAAATTCTGGAGTAAAGATCTATATTCAACAGTAGTCATATGTGGATGCCTAAGGAAAAAGCACAAACCCACAAATAATATAAATTTTACTTCCCTCTAGTTCTTTTCCATTTTTTTAGTACAGGATTTTTTGCACTAAATATACTTAATAAGTATTTTCAGTAACCCACCATAGTTTTCTTTTTCATGTAATTGGCTGTTGTTCACTTGAATCATTGTAAACTTTTAGCATTCACAGTATCCTTTGGCAAGACATTGCACAGATTAGTTTGCTCTGAGTCTGGCTCCTGCTGACCTGCTTTGATTTTTTTTTTTGTGCCTTTATTAAATGACATTGTAAATAGTTGATTCCTAGCCAACCTCTGTATGTCCCTAATTATTTTGTAGACCTCAGTCAGGTACCTCTGTCTACTTCCCATCATCCCTTGAAAAAAATTTTAAGTCATTATTTCATGTGGACACTAGTCTGTATCCCTGGTTATCTTGTTCTTCTTTTTTTTTTTTTCTTCTTCTTTTTTTTTTTTTTTTTTTTTTTTAGATAGGAAGGGCTAGAATTCTATACAATCCTCCATGTATTAGTGAAATATGGATATATACATGATCTTTGTGTTGTTGTCTGCTTTGTCTAGATTCCTAAGATTTGATTTTTTTGGACTGCTATTTAGCATTGAGTTGCCATCTTTTTTTACTGTATATCATAATAACAAGATCTTATTCTTGATTGCTAATAGTTTGTCATGTGTTTTATGAACAGTTAGGACATATTCATGTGTTTAATTATAACAGTTAGTTATTATTTTTCTGATATACATAATTTTATATGTACACACACAGAACCTCATTTACCATTTTATCTCCTGGTCATACAGTACCATGAAGTCACCTAGCAGTTCGTCTCAATTGTCCCTTTAATAGTTTGGATTGGAACTTTAAAGATCATCTATATCCAACCCCTGCCATGGTTGCTAGGTTGTTCCAGGCCCCATCCAGTCTGGCTCCTTCTTTTGAGGGAGCGTTGTGTTTAGATACCCAAGGAATCCATTACAAAGTTGAAAGCAGAGCTGTTAATGATCCAGATGGAAGATGATGAGTCAGGTTTTCTATATGTGAACACTTTGTGCAAAAATATATTTTTAATGGAATCTGAGTGAAAATATTGATCTTAATAAATGATGGCTCATCAGCCTAAAAAGGGTAGCTCTCTGTGCTGTGCTGTGTATTTACAGATGATCTATACAAGATGCAAATACTGAAATTACACAGTCTGGTGATACAAGGGTATTAAAATTAGCAAATATGAAGATGGAAGAACTGGAGAAAGACCTCGCTACTCTGAGGTAATGATGAATGAAAATTATAAAGCAGTTCACATAGGATAAATGATTTTAAAATTTACAGGGATAAACTTACTTCTTTTGAATATGGTCTTGCAGGTTCTGTGAAAATATCAGATTAGTGCTTACTAACAATGCTGGTCTCCACACCTCAGGGGATGTAGTAGAACTGGAAAAAACACTCAGGTGGTGGTCAGAATCAATGAAAGACCAAATAGCTGAAGAGGTAAATGAGGGGGCATATGGTAGAGGTGTATTCCCTGTGAAAGACTGAAAGGTGAAACTTAGGACTACAGGGAGCAACTGTACACTGCCTTCCTGTACAAGGGTTAATGAACCTCAAATGTAACTAGCAGAAGACAATTTGGAAACAAAGATGCGCTTCCCACAACATGGAATTAGGTTACAATTTGCTTTATGAGTGTTTCGGGTGGTAAAATTTTCATGGTTCAGAAAGGTTCTGATGAACTTGGAGACAAAAAAAAAAATCTTAAATACCATCTTTGGTTCTGTTTTTTGTGACCCAGCTTGCTATATCCCCAGAAAATATTCTGGCAAGGATGATCATATGCTTTCTGTGTCCTTGTATTTTTCCCTAGACATCAGCTGCTGGCAATAGTCAGGGACAGAAGATTGGACTAGGTAGATCTTTGCAGCTTGTCTCCTCTTCTGATTAGCTGTCCATGCTATCTGCTTTTCTCTTGTCTAACCTGATTTTTTTCTGCTGCAAATTAAGTTGATATTTTTGGATTTGTCCCAACTTCAAAGACCTTTGCCAAAGTTCCATTTTGGTTCTTTAATATCTGTCTTCCATTTCAAACCTTGAAGGACCTTGGATTAGGGGCTCAAGTTTCAGTCACTGTTGCTTGAAGCCACCTTCAATCTCAGCTATAAAACAAGTGCATACTCTGACCAAGCCACATGTTGACTGGAGCTCCTGTACCTTTGTAGTTTCCAGCACCAATATATTTTAGGGACAAACTGGTTAGGCAGTTTTAGATGAGATGTACCCATCTTCTTTGTTGTTGTGTATTGTACTTGTAGATTTGATGTTGCCTGAGCCCATGTGATCATTGTGGAATATTCTGTGAACAAGAGAAACTTGCTGGCACTGTACAGAACTTCTCTCTACAGCCATGCCAAACTGAAGATACAGTAGTAACTTGTGCTGCTCTGCTGGCAGTATGTCATATGTTTATTCACCTGCCTTAGTGCCACCTTCCTTCACTAGAGCCAGGCACCAAGCCATTTCCCACCTGTCCTGTCATTTGGCAGTGCATAGGGACCCACTTATGTGGCTGTGTCCTACCCTCTGGTGCTAGGGGTGTTGACAACAGTGCTGAATTGGTCTTGGCAGGAGTGTTGCTGTGGTTTTTTGTCTTCTCTTTGTGCTTGACTTTTTTCGTGTTCTTGATCTGCTGCTGAAAAGTACAATTCTCCTTGAACAACTGAGGTGTCTCCTGCATAAACTGTAATGTGATGGTGTGTCTTTCCTCCTTAACTCTTTCAGGAATTGCTGTGTTGTGTGGCAGGATGGGTGTACGTTCCCCTCATTGAGGAGGCCTGTCCGAGTTTGGTAGATGTCCTGCACTGTGTGGACTCCCTCATGTTCCATTTTCCTGTCTGCTCTTTTGAAGTCATCCTGCTTGGTGTATGTTGTATTCCTCTACAGGTGTAGTAGTTGCTGTCCTCATTTCACACATTAGCAAAAAGAAGAGCTTTATTTAAGACCTGTATTTAAGGAGATGGAATACCTGTGTATTCACAGCCATTGCCCTCTCTTTATCACAGTTTTGCAGCAGATTTAGTTACGTGCCCTAAAGATAAGGGTGCTAAGAGATCAGACATTACAGACTGAAAAAAGATCTTTTCCTCTGTTCTTTTTCCTGTTCTGCTTAGCAAGCTGTCAGGTCTCACTCACCATGTTTTTGTGATGTGCTTTATCCACTGATAAATCAAGAGAATTCTCAGGTTTTGTTAGTGAGGTCCAGGTCACTTCATGGCTGGTGCTGCAGCCTGAGCACAATGCTCTGAGAGCAGTCGTGTGGCTGCCAGCTGGGCTGCTTCTGTGCCACTGGCAGCCCTGTTGATCACTTGAATGCTGTCAGTGCAAACAGCATTTTGCTATTCACATGCCATTCATCTGAACATCTCATCAAAGTTTCTCTGCCAATTTTCTTGTATTTTCAGAAAAGGTAGGTCTTATTCCCATTTATAATTAGAGTTTGCCCTGAACTTTGCTTGTTTGGATTAAGCATTTAGCTTGTATATGCCCTTGCATCATTCTCACACACTCCTTAGCAGCAGCTCTTCTCCTCTGTAAATTGCTGTGTATCTACTCTGAAAAGTTTCATAGGCTTTGGAAGAAGTTCTTCAGAGCAGTGTATTGCTTGCCTTTTTGTCTCTTCTAGTTGTGTGTTTTATGCATGTGCTGGGCATTTATTTTTTTCCTTGCTGAGAAAATGGATTTATGAAATAATAGAAATAGTACTAGTTGAAAGGTCAATAGTTTGTAGCATCTTAAAAGATCAGTTTATATTATTCCTTGGAATATAAATGGTGAGCTATTAATATTCTGAGTTTATTCTAAGAGGATAACTTACTATTCAAACATTTAAAAAAACTGGAAGCAGTGATTTTAATTTTGCTGATAAATCCAAACTATAAGTAGTTTGATATTATAACACTGTGCCACTCTTTAAACTATCTTAATTGTTTGACTTCAAGCTGTCTTTGTTCAAAACCACACTTCACTACCACTTTCCTACACTGAAAGTTTTCCTAGGATCTTGAAAAATTGTTATTGTAAAACCTTGTATAATTAGGGTAATTGCAGAACTGACTTTCCATTTTCAAGTTTCTTTGAAGAAGACTTGACAAGTAAAATAAATTTTTATAGCAAAAATCCATGGTTCTAGTTCCTTTAAGTTTGTTGTCAATACCACAACAGTCTTAGTGAATCTAAGACACAGAAATACAGCTTTTTTTTTTTTTAAACAAGAAGCACTTTTAGGGTTTAAAAATTAATTTTTGAGTAATTAATAAGGTTTCATAGTCCTCTTTTTGATTTGGAACTCACTCGGAGCTGTAGAAGAAAATTGAGAATGAAACGCAGTTCCCCAAGGGTTGGATTTCCACATCAGTAGTAAAGGCTGTGCACCTGAGGTTGAAGTTCAACAACTGGTTTCAGTTGAAAGCAGCACAGTTGTCCAGCCTTTCTCTGTTCCCTATAGCTAACTCCCATTCTTTCTCTTTTTCTGACATAAGCCTTTGTGCTCTAGTGGGACCAATCAAATTAGGAAATTAACTCATGCATCTGAAAAATACCATGGTAAAAATGTTCTGGATTAAATAGAGTTTTTGATATATGACTCATTCCAATTCTCCCCTGACTAAAATTTTCTGGTTTTCTGTAGGTAATAAATTACATTCTGTTTCTCTGATAGACATCACAACCATATAATCTCTCCCTGTCATATGCATTCTCTATGGCAAGATATAGAGTACCCTTTATCTCAGTTGGTCTGATCAAGAAACACTGAAGTTCACTTCAATGCAAATGCTTTTAAGTCCAATTTAATTTTCAAGTTGTAAATTCTATTTTGGACTTGAAGAGGGTTTTATGTGCCTAAAACTTGTATGGTTTTGCTACATGAATTAGTTTAGTGAAAGATAATACACTCCTTTAATAAAATTTGCCTTACTTGGGTTTTCATAATATTTTGGTACTGAATTCTCTTGCAAACTGAAAATAGTGTGGTGGCTTGAAATATATATCTTTTTAAAATAAAACATGAAACTAAATGTTGTATTTTTAACTCTGTCTTCAAACTGAGAAAATATCGCCACCTTTGTAATAACAACTGCAGAAGTTGCCAGAAGGAAATACAGACTCTTTGGCAATAGCACACAAGACAGTTGGGAGCTTTTCACACCTGGAATCTGCAAGTGGTGATGAGTATTTTTGGCACCCAAGTGTTTGAGAAAGGAAAACCTAAAATGATATTGGTTCTGTGTTGAATTTTTAAGATTTTCTTCACAATCAGTAGAGTTGGAAATTTAAGTTCTAAGGTCCTACATTCAGTTTTCTCACTGATGTGGTGAATGATGAGTTTCAAAGCACCAGCTTTTAATGGATGTATTTAGAAAATATTCAGGTTTAAGTGTAGGCTGGCTTTCTAGTTTGGATGTTCAAATAGACGCATTTAAATAATTTTTTTCCATAGAATTAATAATTTGAACATGTTCTTAGCCTGTCTGAGACAGTGGACTTTACTGTAAATGTGGTGAAATTAGGACCTTTGAACATTTCCTGCCCTGATTTTCTCTTTATGCTGGCCTTTTAAAATTTTCTTTGTTCCAGAAGTTCTGCTTAAAAATAGAAAGTACAGAAGTGGAAACCATCTTAGGTAGATGCCAGTTAATTTACTAGTTTTTTAAATGAGCTGAAGGCAGGCAGGTAGAGCTCCTAATATGCTCAGAGAATTCCTGATAGTAAAAGGATGATACTATTCCATAGTGGAGGCAACAGGACATGCATTCCTTTCTATGGAACAGAGGTAATCTTCTGTGCTCTCTTGATTCATCCTGGAACTTACAGTACCTGCATTCAGCCAAAATTGTCTTGTGCTACTTTTTCAACCTCAGGTCTGAATTTAAACATCTATAAAGGCTGGTAAGCAGAGGTAGGCTTCAGTTTAGGCTGTCTCTAAGGGAATCATATACATGCACACAAATTACATAAAAGAGTTGCCTTTTTTTCTGGAAATTTTGCACTGTTGTTTTCTAATACCATATGATCTCTTAGTGTACTTGGATGGGGTGAATTAATCTTTTGCAGCGCTGATGTGTAGTCAAAATCAGTTAAAATGGATAGAAGGGTTTTAAATAATGGATGTCTGTTTGTATGGTATTCTGGATATCAGCTTTAATGCTCCTTTGCCTGTTCTTGTTTTGTCCTGTAATCAGTTCCCAGCAAAGGCTTATGTAATGGAACAGTCTATCCTCGTGTTGTCCTAGTTACTCCATGACCTGTCATAATGGAAATAAATCTGCCAGAGGGCTAATTGTCTTTATTTGTAGTTGTGTTGTCTTGAAAAGTTCCTCTGAAATGATAAACTGATCTGATAAGAAAACTGATGAGTTAATGAATACAGAGTTTTATGAGATATATTGCAGTTAGAGTGGCTGTTTCTTTTTAAGGAGAAATATGAGAATTATAAAGGCATGTTTGTTTTGGTGAAAACAGCCTTACTGCCACCTAAAAAACCTGCACTGCTAAAGGATTCATCTGCTGAACGAGTAAGGGAAAGCTTGCACCTTAACTGTGTGTCATTAATTATTCACCTGCTTCAGTAGAATACAGAACATGCTGGTGCTTTCTTAAATTGTCAACAGCATTGTAGCCTGTTAAAGAGCTATGCTGAAAACAACGTATTTCAGTAATACAAATGCAACTGTGTTTATTTTAGTGAGTCTTTAATTCATCTGTGAAATTTGGAATGGGCCAAACAGAATTCAAATCCCTCCAAATTCAGAGAAATTTCAGTTTCAATCTTGACTTGAGAACCACCTCCAAAGAGTGCATATTTATATCTGTCTAAAAGTCCTTAAATGTAGTCATCTCCAATAATGTCCTTTTCTTCTGTATAAATTTGGGGGAGGTGATTGTAACCTAAGTTGCACCTACTAGAATACATATTGTCTATTATTAAGTAAGGAATATAAAGATATTTATCCACTGCAGTACATCCATAATTAACAGATTTGCAGATTATACAGTGTTAAAACCATTAGAGAACACATCAGAGCAATGAAACTCTGCCTAGATCAGAGTGTGAATAAGGTCTTTAAAAACCATATTCTTGTAGCAATGCCTGAGTGTAAGGATGGAGGTGTATAAGCATCTGATAAAGCTGTGTTTCGCAAAAGTATAAAGCATTTCCAGACTTGAATTAGGGAAATAAGACTTCTATCACAAAGAAATAATGAGAAAAAATCTTTCCTCCACATTAGGAATTGGTATGAGAGAGTCCAATTCAGTGTGGATGTCTAACTCAATGTTGCTGTCCATACCACAAGAGGAATGTGAGGCAAGGAAAAGGGTTTTGAAGGAGAACCATAGAAAAGACCCACAGTTGTGAAGGAAGGCTTAAAGCTAAATGTATTAATTTACAGGAAGTTAAAAAAAGTATGTTTAGATGTTTAAATGAGGTGAAATTACTGGAAATGGAATTTGGTTACCAAAACTGTAACCAAGTTGCATGGTAGAAAGTTAAAATTAAACACATTAAACCTTGAAACAAAGCAAGTTATGCTTATTGTGAAGGAAAAAACCATACTGGAACGTATTAGCAGTGAAGAACATTTCAAGTCTTACATATTAGTGTGTGCTAATTCACTGAGAGAGGTTGAAGTTATGAAGTAGCCTGATCAGGTAAAGATTTGGACCAATTTTGAGCCTTCTGGCCTTGAAATTTGTCAGTCAATCATTCTTCTGCTTTACTTGAAGTCTTGAAAAAAACAGGATTCTTCAAATTGACTTCAACATGTTTGTAATACTTGCAATTCATTGTTAGGCTTCAGGAGGAGCTTAGCACCTTGTCTTCAGGGGCTCAGGAGAGAACTTTACCTCCCATGCATGGCAGTTCAATGGGTCCTGGTGTTTTATTGCTTCGAATACCCGGTTTTGTTGATAGAAAATAGATATTGTTGCTTTGTGATGATCTAAGATGACAAAAGATTTAACAAGGAATTAGTGTATTAATGAAATAATTAAATGAATAGCTCTCAGAAATACTTGTCAGAGTTGTGACTATAAATTGTAAATTTAAATGTATTTTAAAAAAGTATCAAATTGGGAATGAAGTCAAGGCGGATAGCAGTATTAACAAAAACTTCTGAACTGTCATATCTTTGATTTAATAAGGCATTTACTTTTCCTACAGGTGATGAATTTTGCTCCTGTTGGAAAGCTTCTGCAAAAATCTTACTTGCAATTTTAGGTTTTGCCCTGGTGAGATGAATAGTTTCACCATTACTTGTTTTAAGCAAATATCAGGAAAAAATAAATGCTCTTGAAGTTCCAGGTTAGAAGTGAACTAATTATTTCTAAAGACCAACCCATGCTTTGATGTAACTGGCAGGTGGTGGAAAGAGAAGCAAACATTTGAGTTAGGGGAAAAGCCACTGTATGTGCTTTGAGCATGTAATTTTGGAAATAGACTGTCCCCCCTTCATTACTGGGTTTTTGTTTCGTCTTTGTTCCTGACTGTGTTGTGATAATTCTGTTAGAACGGACAGTAAGTTTGGTCAGTGGTTAGTAATGTTAAGGGGTTCATATAAATGGCTCTAGTACTTTTTAGAATTTTGACCTTATCTGCAAAGGAGAATTTACTATCATGGGTAGAATTTAAATTGGTTTAGTTAAACCTGATTAAATTGCAGGATGGATGCTGTTACTCAGAACACACAACCTTAATTTAGTTTCCCTTCATTTGTTTGAATTAAACCAATTTAGGCTATATATTCTGAATGAACACTCCTTTACAGGCATGTAATCCACTCTCATTGGGTGTAAATTTAGATCCTCAACTAATCCAGATTAATATTTCTCCAGAGGAGTCTGTTTTATCTGGAGTTGGTTCAACTGTCATAATGTCCAATTGAAACAAAAAAGATGTAAATATAATATGAAAAAGAAATATGAAAGAACATGAAAAAAACCAGTTACTGTTGTGTCAAACAAGTGTTTGTCTTAAAAAGCAAGATTGTTTAAGCAGCAGAGTGTTTATTGAAAAAAAATAATTTTGTCCCAGTAGTAAGACTGGCATTTAGCCACATGGAAGGCCATACTGTTGATTTAAATTAGAATGGTTTTACCAATTTTGCATATCGTTTGTGTGTTGATTCGGGGAGAAAAACATTGCTCACTTGCTACTTTGAAAGCCACAGAAATAACCTAAAGCAAATATACTTTTTGAAGAGCATTGTCTTTGGATAAGAGCACTTATACAAAGAGTTACATCTGTATAATTACACCACTGTAACAATGAACACAGTTCTAGAAAAGCTCAAAGAACTGAAATAAGCTTTTAATTGGTTGTAGTAGTTGCTGATGGGAGCCATTGCAAATGTATTAATCTCCAAAGTACAATTTTTTATAATACTATCTATAGTCCAATTTAGCAAAGATTTCTAAAACCAGAAAATTAAAAAAATAAACTGTCAAAATTACCAAAACCAGGGTTTTTTCCTTACCAAAGACAGCTGTTTATAGCATGAAATAATTGTACTTTAGATGTGTTTAATCAGAAGTAATTCTAGCTATGTGAAACACACTGTAAAATGTAAAGTAATCTGTATGCAGTGCAACTGAAATTTAAGTATCTATTTTTAACATTATAATTTTTGGTTAATATTATTTTAATGTTGTTATACATTACTATTACATATATACTACTATTAATTAATTAAAATTTAGTAAGTTATTAATTAGATTTTAAAAGGGATTATTAAAATTAAATGTAATTTATTTAAATGTAATTGTGCCTTGCAGCAATTTGGAACTGGTTGTGGAATATACCTCTGAAAATGTTTAAGTTCATTAGTTCTATATTGGGATTGGTCCTTGAGAGAGAGCAAGTTAAAAAATTAAGGAAGGATATCCTTGAATCTTTTTCTGTACTGGAAACTGTTTGACTACAATTTCAACGTCAGTCACTGTGGGATACAAAAACTAGTTAAGATGCTGGGTGAGAAACACAACTTTTGCTGTATTCCTTGTTATTCTGTTAATCACTGAGATCCCATGTTCTGCTCTCTTTCTGCAGTGACTGGTTAAATGGAAGCCATTCCTGGGATCTGGATGGTTTCTACTGACGCAGACTTTGCATAGCAGCTCCATCACCTCAGGAGGTTGCAATGAGTGGAGGAGGGGATCAGCCTGACATCCTCAGTGTGGGAATATTGGTCAAAGAAAGATGGAAGGTGGTGAGTATGCCTTCCTGCAATTCTGTATCTTCTTTAAAACATGTTTTTAGAAAGAAGTGGTTTGTACTTTGAAATTAATTTGAAAATTCTTGTGAGATATATTTTGTTTCATACTTACATTAACTTGTGAATGAGCTTTAAAACTACTTGTTTCTCTTACCCTACTTTAAAGAGAAGTTATGAGGATTTAAAATGGGTTATTTTTTTTTCCTGATAAGGACCTAGGAGAGCTCTTAAATCCCAATGTAGTCCCTGATCCAAGCACAACTGGAAGAATACTGTTTGTATATTGAACCCGATCAGCCAGTGATTATGTCAGTCCGTTTTGGAGATCAGTCAGATGCCCTCCCCTGAAACTAGTAAGTTTGTGAGATATGTTGCTTCTTATAGGAAGATCTTTCAGGACGTTGCTGCCCTTCCTTTTGTTTGTTGGATTTTATGGCATAGATTTATTCTCAGTTGATTTGTATTCATTTGATTGTGTGCCAGCATTGGCTTTACCATAAATAGCTGTGTTCCCTTTTGCTGTTTGTATCCTTGATTTGCATCTTGAGGGAAATAGCATCCATTTGAAGCTATTTTTGCTGGGAGAAACAGGCTGAGTTCTTGTAGTTCCTTCTCCATTCCTCTGATCACTTTGGTTTTCTTCAGTTAGAATTAAAAAAAAAGGCCAGTTCACAATAGAGCATTTAGAGTGTCTGTGCATGTGTAGTAGGCTGTGAGTGGATTCTGAATTGCCTGCTTAAATTACTCCCCTATTTCAAGATTTTTAGAACTGTAAGACTGAAAATAGAAGATACAAATTCATCCTTAATTTTAAATTCATAAGGGGGAATAATTTCAACTGTCTTTGCTCTATCTTTCATTAAATATGCAGGAAGCTGATACTAACTTTCTCTAGGAAATCTCTGTATTTCCTTTTAGGTAAATAGAACCTAAATAGCTATCTCTGGAGTATGAGTGTTTGTAAAATACCTTTTTGTATTTCATCGCAATACAGCAGTGAAATAAAAACAGAAAGCATAGTCTTGAATCAGATCAAATAGTGTAAACTACCATTTTATATACAATAACATACAACATACAATAGATAAAAACATACTAATTTATCACTATCCACAGAACGACTTAATTGTCTGATATGTGCAACAGTGGCTGTGTTTTCTTCAGGTTTATTTTCTTTCCTATGTCGTGAAGACTGCTGATGACAGAAGTGTCTTCTGGAAAATTTTGAGAGTAGGCTGAAGTTCATTTCATGTAATTATAATTTTCACGTATGTTTTCCAGATCAAGAATTACAGGTAGATGAGTGCCAACTATTTCCTATGGGTAACTCTTAAATTTCTTACCTTCTGTAGCAAACACTAAGGATTTCTTGATGACTTCTAAGATGATAGACTTCCTGAATTCAGGATTACATGGGACTGTCTCCCAGTGGAAGAAACTGAATTGCAGGTTTTGGATTTTTTTGCTGTTGAGGACCTTGTTCTTTGCAGTTGTGAAAACTGTATCTAAAATTTTTGGACATGAACATTTAAAAAAACAGTGTTCAATTAAATTTAATTTTAACATAGACATTATTTAGGGTGATTCTGTTTTGAAAAGTAAGCATAAAAAAGACATTATAAAATATTTTTTCCCCAGTCAACCCCCTTCTGTAATGGTGTCTGTTAGCATTTGCTTTTATCCTTTGTTGATGCCTTTCCTCATGCCTCTTTTTTGCCTTGAAACATTTGTTACAATTCCAACTTGGAGAGACTTGATTATAATGATAATTGGTTTTAGATATGTTTAAGAATGCCATTCAATATGTAGTGTAAGCAAATGTACCAAGATAAAACTTGTTGGAAATTGTATGCTTTAGCCTGGAAGCATAAGACGCAGAAGCTGAAGAGAGAATGGAGAGAAAGAGTTTGGGGTGTGAGATGCTGAATGAAAAAAGATAAGGCTGAAGCTAATGAACAAAGTGGGAAATTGTAATGCAGATGTAAACAAAGGCAATATGGTCGTCATCAAGGTAAAAAGATGTTGAGCAGATGTGGCAGGAGGCCAGTATGGTTGAGTGCTCAACACCTGCATGAACTGGAAAGCAAAATGCAAGTGAACAGAAAGTGAGAATAGGGATGGGCTGCCCAAGATTAGCATGGAGATATTGCCTTTGTGTGATGAATATATGGGAAAGCCAGAGCTCAGCTGGCAGTTGTGACTGGTGAAGGATGTAAAAAGCAACAAGAAAAGCTTCTATAGGAATGTTGGCAGCAAAAAAAGACTAAGGAAAATACGTACTGTTTGTGGAATGTGTGAGACTCGGTGACAAAGGACTTGGAAAGTGGTTTTTTCTGCAATCAAAGAGAGGATTATTTGTCCCTGCAACTACTGAGTGATGTAATTATTGGGTGTGTGTTAATGATTCTGGTGTACTTTAGCTGAGGATATAAATTGATCTGTTTATTTTATTTTATTTCGGTGGCGGTGGTTTTGTTTGTTTTGAATTTCTCTTAAGCACACACGCAGAGAAACAATGCTTTCAAAGGCAGTCAATCTTTCTTGGTCTGGCCATTTCTCAAAGCTGGTAGATTAAGTTAGATAAACGTGTCTACATTTGTAAGGGGGTGAAGATGACTGCGTCCTCTCTTTCCTTTTCCTCTCACCTTTTTCACCGTGCATTCTCATTGGTGTGCTTGTACTGTGCTGAAAATTCATGTTATCTGTTATCTTCTTCCTTATTCATAGAGCCTAGGCTATTCTAAAAAATGTTTTTCCTGCTCAGTCAAGTGTCTGATGGTCACGATTAGGAGACATTAGATTACTTTTCAGAATCTGAAGATAGGTCAGCATATTGCTGCTCTCTAGAACCCTGGACTGTTTAGATGACATGTTATGCAGTGTAGTCATACAATGTTAGCAACTGTATGCTTTCAGGTGACATTTAGAAAACCATGTCAGTCGTAGGGTAACTTTTTTTGTCTCCTTTTCTCTTTTATCAACTTTAGAATGTTAGCCAGGGGAGGCATTTTGTGAAACAACATTGACATTTTTGATATTGAAAACCAAAGAAGTGTCTGTTCCCTGTGACCACTTAAATCAGAGTGAAAAAACATCTATTCATATTTGCTCTGAATGTAGTGCAAACTAATTAGTATGCCATGTGCATTCTTTTTACCTCTTCCTTGCACAGATGAAACTTCCAGTGCCGCTAGTTTCTTGAGTCTATCTGTTAAGAATGATATTGGTGAATTGCAAGTGAATGTGAATAACATTTGAGATGAATATTCAAAGAAAATCTTAGCCATTTCTTATAATTTATGATTTAGCTGCTGTGTGTAAATCACTCCATATAATAGAAAATGCTGTCTTTTTTCAGGAAATCCAAAAACTTGTATAGCTTTATACCTTTATTACAGTGCTTTATACCTTTATTATTCAATGTGTGTATTTCTGAATAGAGAAGAAGATGGCATATTTTAAAAATATCACTGTGCATTTGTATTTGAAGATCTCTGGACTGTGTGTGACTATTTGAGGAAAGACTTTATTCAGCATAGTGACTTTGCCCAGATTCATGCTGGGAATACTACTGCACTCTTCTATTATGCTGTATACAATAGTGCAGATGGGGATCAGGTGTGTTCCCTTCCAAACTGTGGTTAGCCATACCTTGGTCAATTATTCAGTAGCTCTTTTATGTACTGAAGGCTATAATTGTTATTTTAAAATCTATTTGTAATACAACAGCGTTTGCAGTATGACATGCAGAACAAAGACGCATTTCTGTTTTACTTTCTTTCTTCTCACCTCTTTAAAATATTTTTTTGTTCTTTCTTTTTCCCCAATATAGCTGAGGAAAATAGGAGGTGGAGGATTTGGAGAAATTTACGATGCACTGGACTTGCTTACTCGGGAAAACGTTGCACTGAAGGTGGAATCAGCTCAGCAGCCAAAGCAAGTGCTGAAAATGGAAGTAGCTGTGTTGAAGAAGCTGCAAGGTAGGGCTGTAGCTTGGATATGCGAGAAGTAGAATGTCAGTGTATCTTCTTTAAAACAATCATTGTAATTATATATATAATAATATTTTGAGTAAATATGTCCTATATTCTGCATGTTCTTGGTAAATGATTATTAAAAATGGAATAGAAGCTCTTTCAGATTCTAAAAGTTTTGCTACAGTGAAGGTTTTGTTTGAAATGGGATGACATGAAAGTAAAGAGAACAACAAAAATAATTCAATTGCTGCAAAAATCTCTTTATTCTGAATCCATATCTTCCCTTTGTTTTTTGCTCTATACTTTGTTGTTATTCTTGTGTTTTGTTTTTTTTCTAAGATGGTCTTTTTTTTTTCTGGACTATGTAGCATTGAATATTTAAGGGTCCTTCACATAGCATATGTGATAAGAATATTTGTTTTCTTTGCTTTGCAGGTATTGCTGAGAATTCAAATATTGAAATGGAAAACATACTTTAAAAAAATCCCCATGAACAAAAGCCCCAACTTTAAAGTACTGTAACTTGTGTGAGAAAACTACTGGCATGTAAAATTCTGAAATACTTCCGGAGTTCAGTTCCTTGAATCAGAGTTTGAATAGTCACACTTTTTGTACCTTTAGATACTTTAATGAAGCTATCAATACAGAGAAATATGCAGTGCCTTCTCTTCATGTCTTTTTACAACACAAGATTACAGAAAGAAAGTTTTAACAGTGACTTTTTCTTTAAACATTATTATTTTTAATCTGGAAGATTTTGAATAATACATGCGTTCCTGTCAGCAGCCCAATTTTCCCAAACTCTTACTTTAAATTAAACGAAGTCTGCATGACATATGGTGCTGCCTAATGTGCTGTGAAGGTCACACTGCAGCAGGAATTGACAGCCTCTATAGATTTAAGAGGGCAAGCATGTCACATGTTATGATGTTAACAAACTGTTCCTACGCTTTTGTCTGTTTCAGGGATTTCACTAAAGCATCTAGTATTATATATCTGAGCAAGGAGATTTTCTTTGAATTTTGAAGTTTCTAGTCCAGAGATGAATAGTAAATTTCAGTATTGCCAATAGAAAGTTTGGAAAATATTTGTCAGGGTTCTTGAAAGAAATTATCCAAAAGACAGTGAGTTTTGAAGAACAAAACACTCCGTAACTCCTGGGGTTTTAAACGCTCAGAATTATTTTTTCCAAGAGTTTGTGGTTTTCTTCTGCACACATGAGCTTGATTATATTTTCACAAAACCCAGTGTCTTTAAAATGGTATAGATGAAACAACCAAATGATAAGGAAATTAATAGATCTGAAAGAAAACACTCGAATTTGGTAGCACTACAATGCCAATGTATTTATGAAAGCATGACCTTATATAGGACTGTGTGACTGGAGTGAATTTTGACTTTCAAGAATACTAGAGTTTCAGTTAAGATATTAGAAAAGGGATTTTTTCTTAGTCAAAACTTTTTTATCTTTTGAAATATCGGTGGAAAAAAATTTGCTGAAATAATAAAATATTCATGTGTGAAAAAATGCCGTAGGGCCTCACAGAAGTTATGCTCTCAGAGGAACAGTTAGGAAACTATCATTCCAAACAGCCCAAATCTTCCTGCAGAAGAGTCTTTGGTTCTATTGAATCATGGGAAATGTAGATAAAAAGAATAGAACAATGAAACATCTGAACAACAGATCCACTGAGACAAATAATCCACAAAATATGTAATCCAAATAAATATTTGTTATTTATTTTCTCAGTATTATTTCTCAGAGCAAATAATAAATAGATGCTTTTGTATAACTGAAACCCAGATTTTATATGAGATCTTTAGAAATAACACTTTCGACAATCTTTCTTATGAGGTGATAATCAAGATATATTATTAAATTTTATATCTTGTTGCTGTCTTGAAAAAAAAAAAAAAAGGTGGTGACGATAGTAACACTAGAGGTGACCTCCAGTCATTGATGTGGAGGTTTACACTTAACACTGTCACTGCTCTGGTTTTAGATAGGGGGTGTTGTAGGTGATCAGTAAAGCAAACACGGTGGAGAGATGGGTCAAATGAATCTTTTGCATATATTGTGATTTATGATTTGCACAGATACAGTACTTTAGTTTTATATGCACCTTTTTTTTCCAGACTTGGAAGGTTTTTTATTAAATAAGGTTATGGTAGAGACCATTTTGTGTTTTACAGAAAATCTTTGCTCCTAGGATCCATTTGCATTAATTTCTTTACCTTCACAAGTTTTCAGTAAGGAAGAGCTAAAAATTTGAAGCATAGGGAGAATCAAGAAAAGTGGATGAGAATAGGGAATAGAAAACAATTTTATAATTGCTTCTTAAAGATTTTTTATTATTGTTCTTAAATCCTTTTGTCATGTAGAAATTAGTCTTACTTTTGACAATATTTTTCTTTTCATGCAGATTCAGACCAGGTGAAATTGTAAACAGTTCTTTTAGGATATTTTTGTAACAACCTTCTATTATCATATGTCCTCTGAGACAAACTTTTATCTTGTTCTTCTATCCCTTTTTGGTGTGTGTGTATGTATCTATGCATATATATAGGATTACTCTCCTTTTCTCAAAGGGCCTTGGTTCTTTTCTTGCAAGGTGTTCTAGTTACATTGGACATAGAGAGGAAGGAATGGAATTGTCATGAAAATCCTTTTTCTTTCAAATATTTGAAAAGTTTCCTCTGTTCGTAATGAAAGACAGTGAGCTTGCAGAGTTGGTGAAGATTTTCTTGATATGTGGATTTGATTTTTAAAAAATATTGCACAGTTTGTGGAATATTATGAAGAAACAGGCTTTTAGAAGAGAATAAATAAATGTATACTACATCTAGAGAAGAATAGCTCTTCTAGTCTATGCTAGGCCTAGGCACATTCTCAGGGTTGTAAACATGCTTTTGAATGTATCTCTATTAGACTCTTATTTCACAGAAACTATGAAACTGAAATAAGAATAGCTGTTGGCAGAAGTGCAGGGATGTACTATTTCTTACCATTATTTGCTTTCAGAAACTTTTAAAATTAAAAGTGTGGTGATTATTGCGGGGGTAAAATGAGTAATAACTATGTGGTATAATGAAGTATATAAAAGTAGTAACTTTCTATATAGTACAGTGACTAATGAAAAACTTCAAAGAAGTTCTTTTTAAGACTCTGAGCTAGCAAAACATGCTGGAATATGTGAGTAATTGCATGACTTTTCTCTTAATTGTGAAGGAGGACTAGGCTGACTGATACAGCCATTTATTACAGCTTAGTCATCAATTACATCTTAATTTTTTTCTCCCTGCCATCTCCTAATTATTGTTGCAGAATATTGTTTAACTATTTAGGTTCCTTATTTTTGGTTTTTTTAAAGAAAAGAAATCTGCTGCAACAGATGGTTGTTTTGTTTAACCATGTTGTTAAGCCATCTGTTCCCACAGTCAGATGGGAGAAGACAGATTTATCACATTTCACTCAGTGAGAGTGAGACTCACTCAGTTGGTTTCTGTCTCACACAACCTTACAGACTTCTCCCTCACTCATTTACAGCTCTGGAGCGTTATTTAGTGATGGGCTATGTCTGGTGTAGGCTGCAAAGCTGCTGTAGTGCTACACTGCAGCAGCCTGAGGAATGGCATGCCGGCTTAGCACCCTCCCTAGGAGGTTTTTCAAGGGCAGAATTGTTCCCTGCAGCCTATTACCATTATCTTCTCTCCCTGAAGCCTAGCAGTGTAGCTCACAGGTGTAAGAAAATACTGTTTTTCCTGCTGAGGAAAAGGCTGTAGTAGGTGTGTATAGCCCCACTGGAGTGGTGGAGGATCATTCTATTCGAATAAGGTATTCAGGCTCTACTTCTGCCCTTCCTCTTTCCCCAGTTTTATACAAAAGTTTCTAGGGAATTTACCAAACAAATTGAATTGTTGCTCCAGTCAAAATGGGATTTCTCTGACCAAACTGAGTTTTGGACATTTACTGAATTTGTCAGATAAAATCTGACTAATATATGTTTCTCTGAAGATGTTCCTTCAGAATACCCACAAATGGCTGTAAAATTAATCATAAATATTTGAGATGAGACTTCATTAATGGAAACTGCAGCAATGAATATACAAAATTTCATCTTGATAAATTTGTTGCTAGTCCTTTTTCTTCATAAAATTATACTGTCTGTAATATGGCCTGTCTTACTTGAACAAGTGGATGGAAGGAAAAGGTGGAGGAAAACCAGTGATACTTTAAGTTTAGCACTTATGTATTTGAAGAAATGTAGAGATTCTTTAAAAATAAATTACTTTGATGAATTCTGTAAGATTTTCTTTGTTTAAAAGAGCCTACCTACCTATTTGAATTGGATGTGGCAGGTAGCTTCCTGATGAAGCAAGAAACAGGCAACCACTTTTTTGTGAAGTGAATTGAAAATATTTAGAAGCTGTAGGGTCAAGTTTTAGGGTTTTGATGGAGAAGCAGTAGCAAAAAGTCCCCTCAGATCTGTAGCTAGACATTATGGTGTTTTGAAAACAGTAATGAGTGGGGTGGGGATTCCCTGTTTGTGACATTCTTGTAATCCATAGTGTAAAATTTATGATAGAAATATTAGGTGAGAAATTTTACACAACTTTAGCAACCACATGTGATCGTCAGCTTTCTATTGGCTGTAGCTTTCATTGGTGTGAGAAAGGAAGGTAAATGGCCTGAGGAACTTTAATCCTACAGTTCCCTGTTCTGTTGTAGGGTGGGGCAGAGTGGGATCATCAGGGGTCCCAGCTTTTCTCCAAGTCAATGAACACTGATACCAAAATGACAAGAGGGTTGCATTCCATTTCTGTTTCCAACTGTAGTCTTTGGCTTACCTTTTCCCCTGTATTTACCTGGGGAATCCTCTACTTTGACGTACAACTGCAGGATAGTAAGGAGATTATTTTTGACCTGTCTTCTCCACAGTTTGCTCCTAGGACAGGAGGAGGCTTTAAAGGAAATCGGCTTAAACAAAACACGGATTTCTTTTTCGTGTTTCAGTATACCTGAGCTGAATTTATTTTTTGTAGCTATACAGCAAGGATTGTGTTCTAGAGAAAGATATTAATAAATTGGATTAGTTGAATTACATTTTCTACATTTTTTAATATAAAACATAACTCACAAATAATACTACTGTTTTCTTTCATCATGGAAGCTGCAGCTTATAGAAAAGGGGAGTATTGTCTAGGAATATTGTCTATTACAAACCATTAACTTCTTAAGAAAATAACCTTTTCCAGTCCAAAACACCTCAAGGTTGTGGACATTTAGGCATGTTGTTGTGCATGTTTTCTTGTGGAAGAGTGAGACCTGTGGTATGGGAGGAAGCTTCTGTTTAATTGCAGATAGAACTAACTTTGGTTTTATTGCTGTTGAACTGTGTGGGGCTTAGTTTATTATTTTACATATTTTCCAGTAATTTCCTACATATTTACAGGAATAAACCACAGAATTTCATTATTATTGGCTAATTTGCTTCTTTTTCTCTTAGGAAAAGATCATGTCTGTAGATTCATAGGATGTGGACGAAATGACAGATTTAACTATGTGGTCATGCAGTTGCAGGTTAGTGTATCAAAGCACTCAATGTTTGCTTGTGTGTTTAGGTTTATTAGCCAAGTCTATATGAAAATACCAGTAAGATTTTAGAGGATTCTAAACAAACAAACAAACAAAAACCCAAAGGTCACAAATGCATTGTAATAAGTGAACCTAAATTGAGCATATCCTTATATCTTTCTCCTTTTATATCCTTTCCATAATTCTCTCAAAAAGGAAAGCTTACATCCTGAGGAAGACTTGACCATTAGAAGAGTGAACTCTGATGCCTTCTGTGATATTTTACATTCCTTTTAAGTCTTCACTTGAAAATGGTCTAAAATGTATTATATTAGTCTCTGCATTTTGTTGGCTTTTTTAATAGAAGTGAAAAATTACCCTATGCAAGTAAAAGAAAACACTTCATTTTACTGAAAGACTTGTTCATTTAAAAGGAATAAAACAGGTGATTAGCACTTAAAGTTATGGGATTAATGTCCTTTGTCATCCTGGTGAATACGAATACTGAAAACTGTGTTGTAGTTCATACTGTTGTTCGTCTATTATTTTAGAAGAACAACTGTTCTGTGATGTCATGGGGTTGCATTTCCTACATAATATATTTTTCATCTGTTTGATATACTATGTAATTAAACTATGTACTTTTCCTTAAAGAAGTGAGTGTGAAGAAGACGTCATGAACATTTTCTCAGTGGCCTTTTTTTTGGGTGTAACACAAATGCAATTTTAAGTAATAATGTTTGTACTTGTCTTCCAGTAGGTATTGGTTTGTTCCATGTTTTTAGGAATAGAAAAGTACTAAAGTTCATATTTTCAAAAACAAACTGTAAATTTAGTGTTGGAGATACTCAGGGACATACAGTCATTACATTTATGTGAGGTGTGTTACCCTTGAGTGTAAAAATGGGGATTGAGAATATTTCGTGGTAAATTATGAACAACTGAAGAATAAGTAGGAAGACTTGACAGCATCTGTGGATCTTGGTATTAGTATTTTTTTATGAAAATGTCCTTTTAATTTTATCAGGGTCGGAACTTGGCAGACCTGCGTCGTAGCCAATCTCGAGGAACATTCACTATTAGTACCACTCTGCGGCTTGGGAAGCAGATTTTGGAATCTATTGAAAGTATTCATTCTGTGGGATTCCTGCACAGGGACATAAAACCAGTAAGTGTGCCCATTAAATCAAAACAGGCAAGTAAGATGGTCATTAGATGGCTACGTAAGTAAGAAAAGGCTCTATAACTAGATGCTAAAATGCTAAAATGAGAAGGGATTGGAAATTGAAAGTTTAGTCATCAGATGGGGCAGATATTTTTCTATTAATTAATGCTGGATTGTAACAACAGTAACTTTGGTCTTTTTCATTGTCTCCAATTTAGGCCTACTTGCAATTTGCTGTAGTTAAAACTTCCAACTCTTATGTTTAGCATCATGTAACCAAGAGTATTTGCCATGAGATATGACATAATATGCTTGACTAATGGCAGTTAATATTGTCATATAATAAATCTAAAAGAATACATACTAACTGTAGAGTGTATTTATAAGTCCTTCAATAGTAATTTTTATGTCTTTAATATATTTTCAACAAACAAGGAAATGAAAGACAGACTGTATGAGAAAACTATTGTTTTATTGTGCAGTTCTTATTAGATCTATTGTTAATACGTCGCTATGAGGAGAGTGCCTTCCTGATGGTATCACGCTTTTGTTCTTACTGTTTTCTATTTCTCTTTCAATTTATTCCTGAAATTCAATCACCTATTTTTAATATTGCTCTGTGTGACAAATATCATTAGAACTCTGAACTGTCAGAATTTGTAAATGAGGAACAAAATAAGCAAATCTGTGTTTTCTGATAGATGTAAATATGGTTTGTTATATCTGACATATATTACTAAGTTTCCTTTAGCTGAATGATGCTTACATAAAACTTCCAACAAGTTTCTGTACATTAGGAAAATTTCATTTGTATCACTTCTTCCTGGCAGCTATTTCTAAAACTTGTATTTTTCCTGACCCATCCCCTTTTAAGCCTTCATTTAATAGAAAAAGGGCATAGAGGCAGTGAATGTCAAGTGAAATTGGTGAGAAGGAATTAGCTGGAGCTAACTGTGCTTTGTGCTGAACTCAAAACTTGAAATCCTTGGTTGTTTGTTTTCCTTGTGACCAATTAGGCAATGCTGAAATTCTGTGAGTAGGTGACATGATTGGAAAATTCTTGCTAAAAATTAATATATTCTGAGGGGTAAAGTAAGATGACAATCTCTTTGGACAATATGGGCCACTGTTCAGAAATGCTAAGTTGGATGCCTGTTTCTCCTAACAACATTTTCTTCAAATTTATTGGGAGTTCAGTAGAAGTGAAAACACAGAAGGAAGGATAGAGAAATAGAATATTAATTTTCTGATTGTGTTATTGCATTAATATGTGAGCATATTGAAACCTGTGTGTATTCATCTATTATCTGTCTGTATTTGTTTTTCTTCCTAGTCAAACTTCGCAATGGGACGTTTTCCAAGCACCTGTAGGAAGTGTTTTATGCTGGATTTTGGCTTAGCACGGCAATTTACCAACTCATGTGGGGATGTCAGACCAGTAAGATTTTTTTCACAGTTGAAATCTGAATTCTTGAATGTGATAGTATGCTGTCTTTTCTTCTGAAGAAGTGTGAGAGTTACATTGAACTGGTAACTGTTGTAAGCTTGATCGCCATCCCAGATCAGAAATGCCATGTGATTTATTAATTATGTTAAAAGACTGGCAGTAGCAAATGAGTCAGGTTTCTGGTTTTTGGCTTGAGACAGTGGTGTACATCTAAGATATTTTGGGACAATCTGTCATTTGGTTTGGAAAATGAAGTGATGAATAGGTCTTCATTAAAAATTAGAATAATATACCAGAGCTGAATTCCACTTGCTGTTTTATATTACATTTTAAAAAAAACGAAACCCAAAAACCCAACAACAACAGAAAACTGAGGAGAAAATGTGAAAGTCAGACACTAAACTGAATATATATAATCTGAAAGAGAAAGTCTGAATAAGTAAAACAGTGATAGGATGCTAATTATTATATAAGAGGACATGAAAAAGTGTAGCTGTTGTATTGCCAATGCAATGCAACTTGAAGAAGATTGTAGGTAAAAGTGTATCAATGAAGAAATTACAATTTTAAGCGAGTAGAGCTTCCCTAATTCACTGGTGGGCAGTTAGTTTTGTTAATTTCAAAGTTTCAAAATGAGCAAGTAAGTGCCATTGTACATGGTGGTGTTTAAGAGAAACATTTTCTTTATTAAGTTAGTTTAGTTTACATTTTGATGGCAACATCAGATAATGTACTAGTTAATATTATGTAGCACATTTATAAATATGATGCCAATTGGGTGGTAGAAGCCATCTTGACAGGATTTTCACTCTTATTTTGCCTAAGAAGTTGAGAAAATGGCAGATTTTTGTGGGCAGATTGTGAGGTATGTGAATTAGTAAGGTAAATTAGTGGGGTTCTGCTGTACTCTATTCCTTCAGCTGTAATGCTGGACACTGCAATGAAAGCAAAGAGCAGGGGAGACCAACAGAGTGCCTGTTGGAAAGGTGAGCTAAACATTTTAAGTAGTTTTATAGGGGTTTTTTTTTCGTTTCTCAATGTTCTTGTCGTGTTCTGTATGTTTGGCTGCTTATAATGTTTTTTGAACTGACCTCTAATTTTAAAGAGAAAACAATTCCCAAGATTCTCTCTATATACACACCAAAGGTAACATTTTCAGAAAAAATAAATGATAACAGAAAATTCAATATTTTTTATATTCTTTCTTTTGTAAAAACTACCTCTCACCTTTTGTTTTTCATTGCAGTGCCCTACAATGTAACTGAAGTAATTCTCCAGTTGAAATTGTTTAGAAGTTTTTGACACTAATTGATATTTGTAGAGTGCAATGATGGTGGGGAAAAAGATGGTGGTTTTGTTTGTATGCAAATTGTTATTTAGAAATGGTTCTTGGATAGCGAACAGCCAAAATATTGGCCTTTCTTACTAATAGAGTTTATTCATATTTTCATTAAATGTGCTATGTGCTTCTCCTTGAGGCTGTCCTAAGCTTCATTAGCTTTCTTCTGCAGATACTGCACATAATGCAGGACAATCTAAAAGCATGTTCTTCAAAAACATAACACTCTCTCCATAAAAACATGTTCCATAATTAAGGTTGACTTGTTGACTATTAGCTTTTTATAACCCTAGTTTTGCTTTCCCTGTTAATTGTCTTTATCTCAAACCAGGAGTTCTGGCTTTTACCCCCATCTTGCTGTTGGGAAGTGGGTGGATGGCTGGGTGGGGCTTGGTTACTGGCTGGGGTTAAACCACAATTTTTAGTTGTTTGTTATAGACAAGTTTGGAGGGAGGATTTTTTTGTTGTCAGTTTACTCTCTTCTTGAAGAGTTATGGAGTCTCCTTAGACTTCTTCCCTGAAAGAATGGTCAAGGCAGAGAACTTAGAACAAGAAATCCTTTCTTGAAGATGATCCAAACTAATTCCATGCCATTTTTCTGTACTGAAGGATCCCCCCGAGTTGCCTGTCATGCCTGTTATTTCCTAAGACATCTCAGTGTTGTTTTCAGAGATGTTGTTCATCTTTATACTACTCATCTTAATGTCAGACCCCATGGTGAGTTAGCACCATTAAAACGATGCTACCAAGGAGTCCATTCAGCTCTACCTGCTTCTATCTAAATATTGTTTTGAAAATGCAGATTTAATATAAAAAGCTTTTCAGAAAGTAATATTTAAAGAAAAAAGATTTTTAACATTCATAGTGCTTACTGTGTTTTTCATTGCATTTTGGAATGTCACATATGGACTATCTGTATAAAGAACTGAGGAGCCAGAATTGTGAGCCCATTTCACTGTTTTCTTTTTCTCTGCTGGATTCGCTTTGGCATAATTTTGCACACTTGGATTAGGTTATCTACAATAACCTTTAGCTTGCAGCAGCCAGGTGACAGCAAAACTGATCTTGAAAGGAAAAAAAAAAGTCAAGGACATATATTGTAATTTATCCACCAAGAATAAGATGGAATCTAAGTAATTGCTTCTGTAAGTATTAATGCCACCTTTATTCTAACATTTTTGTATCCATCAGAGTCCCTTCTTCTTTAAAAGCTTTTGAAGTCAGTAAGCAACAGCAGTTTTCATGCGAGTTACTGCTGCAGGATGCACTGGTTTTTACGTAACTGAGGGACACAATTAGAAGGAAAACAGATTTCTCTTGGGAGTCATCAGTTGAGTTTTCTTCATATATTAACTTAGGAGCCTAGACAATGATGTGTTGTTTGGATCACCCTTTCCATCTGATCCAAATGCTCAGTACCAAGAATGGCATGGAGTTAAAGAGCACAGGAGCTCAATGGGCTTTTAAAAGTGGACATAAATTGCTCTAAACATAGAAACATGTTTTGTGATTGTAAAACCTAGTATCAAATTTCTTCTTTATCCCTGGTACTTCTTCATTGCCTTTTTTGCTTTTTAACAGAATCTTTACACACACTGCAGCTAAAATAGCCTTTTATAGCCTTGCTCTATAACTACAGAATTTCATCATCCAACAACATCAGAACTCTTTTTTAGAAAAATGTGAAATAATACATCTCCAGGATATTGTAGCTGTCTTTTTTCTTCCCTACAAAGGGAATGCATTGGTCTAAGCTCATTTTTACACATCCACTGTGTAGGTAGGAATCTGTTGTAAAGTTGGTGAAAAGGGTTATAAATGTAATACAACTGTCAGGAAAGGACCAATCCTTTTTGGTATTCCATAATCATTATCTGGACTATAATTTCAAATTTAGCATTTTCCTTACAGGAAAATATTGTCCCTCTTAATAAAGAGGGGCAAAACGTCATTTCAGGAAATTACAGGAAGGAGTATTTTGAGGAACAATTTTACATAATGAAAATGTGTTCAAGCTTTATTTATCTGCTCGAATGTCTGAGCATACTGTCAAAAGGAAATGCCTTTTTTGCTCATTTGAAGGATCCAAAGATTTTACATTTTCTTTTGTTATTTAGTTACTAGAGACAGTTTCCCACTTGTTCCAGATATTAGCCTTAAAATTAATTTGTTATAGTTGCACTTTTCTTGTTGTAGTATCATTTTGCTGCAGTGGTGTATGTGAATCTTCAAAACTGAAAGAAAAACATGTTAACATAAAGCATAAAGCAAAAACAAGGCTTTGCACACTTTTTCATGCTACAGATACTTTTCTCTCAGAATTACTACTGTAAAATAAAACATTTTTAACTGCTATTTTGACATGGATTCATTTTATCAAAGTTTTCCTGTCTTCCATCTGTCTGAATGACTATGCTTGAGAGGAAATGACTTCAAGGAGAGAGGGATATGTCTGTTTTATTCAGTAATAAGATACTTGTAAAATGTATAAACATGTTGAAGAGAGTAGTGAAGAACTGCAGCTTATTAAGTTGTATGATCTGATACTATTACCTGGCTAAAACTTAAAGATCAGAAATAAGCATTTATTGCATTTCGTAGGTTTGTGAAAGATAAATGAAAGATAATGGCTTCTGATACTAAATTCTACATGGTGGGGACGATACTAGGATGCAGGTGTTTGGGATACACGTAGAATTAAATTATAGAATGGAAGTTGATAAGGGACCACTAATTGGTTCCTTATCAAGGAAGGGAGGAGCCTTCTCTCGGGATGGAAAAGATCAAAAGAGAGAAAATTGAGTATGGGAAGAACAAAAACTGCTGGGGATGGTGTAGGCTGTTAAAAGACAGAAGGATGAAACAGTGGCAAGCAAATAAATTGTTGGAGAGAGGAAGTCGATAAATGAATTAATGGTGTAGATAAGAATTGATTACTGCAAAGCAGGGTAATTAGAATTTAATTGTAGGGATACTCTAATCATCAAGCAAATACATTTAGCAGGATGCAAATTTTGTACATTTATGAGATTCATAGTCTGCTGTTTATTGCATTTTGAGGGTGTAGCACCCAATGTTTTGTTGGCTATTGTCTTACAGATAGGTGAAGTAAGTACTAGCATCTTTTTGTTTTTTAATTGAGACAAAGAAAGAATGATTCTTTTTGAATGTAAACCTAACTTCATACAGCCATCAATTTCCATGTCTCTGTTTACATGGTGAAAATGGAAAGTGAAGGTGTCAGCTGTTGTACAGAAATAGAAAACCTTAAGGCACAAAATGTGAAGGACATTTGCATTCTTAACATCATCAGTACTGCACCCAGTTCTTAGGCAGTTGTCATCACTCCTGTTTTAAAGTGAACCTTAACCACAACTGTTTTTTGAAGTACTATTAAATTTAATACAAAGAAAGCAAAATAAAATAAAAAAAGAAGCCACTAGTCTTTGCTGTTAAAAAGATTAACTTTTAAAAAAGAATTTTAGGTTATAGTTCTTTAAAAATCCATAAATTCAACCATCATGTATTATCACAGGCCTGAGTTTTGTGATCTTTTTATTTATGTGGATTGCAAATTACAAATAACTGAATTTCATTTGTTTTACAAAGAAGATAGTATAATGTATATGCAAGCTGAGATGACAGAGCTAGGGAATAAACAAATTAAAAACCTATCCATAAGAAGGTGGCATTTTGATAAAACATTTTCATCTAAAACATCAGTGTTTTTCTACTCAGTATGCCGGTCTCACTGACTGGCAGCCTAAAGAATTGTTCAGATTAACAGTCAGTCCCCTGAATCTGATGATTTGGACTCAGCAAAGCTAATTGAAGGAGAAAATTCCTTTTTGCCTAATTTGGTACTTAGTTTGGAATATGGGATTTCTGTATTGAGAGTATCATGACTAGTGGGTTGAAATGTGTTTCAGAGGAGAATGTTTTGTTCGTGGAATTATTGTATTTTTGATAAATAAGGCTTTTTAGGTCAAGGGGAGAGCTACCCTATGACTGCATTCCCTCATCTCCCCACCTTTCTCCTGCTCTTCCCCGTGACTAGATTTTAGGTCATTCTTCAGTGGTTATTTAAATAAAATTAAGAGCTTTGTCAGGGTTCTTATTGCCATAGGACATTTTAGCATGACCTCAATTTCTAGTGTCTAAATTTTCCTGTATTTATTTGAAAGCAAGTTAAAAAAAATCAAAATTAAATTCTTTTAACATTAAGTAGCTTAAAAGTATTTTACAGTATTTACTTACTCTGAACATTAACAGAAATATTCAAATCCAAAGGCGACAGAGTATCCACCAAAATTTTCTGAGGCATTGCTCATGCTCTTTACTGGTGACCTGTCAGTAATAAAAATTGTCTTTGACTTCTGCTAAAGCAGAAGATACACCAGCTGCTGTACAGTCTGACCCTTAGAAAAATGCTGTGAAAGCCATTGTGAATGCAAATGTCTAGATTTTTTATTGTCTAGGGAAGCAGCTACAAATCTGTTCACGTCAAGCCATGCACATATTATTCCATATCAGGTGTTTTTGTACAAATCAGCCAAGTGCTGCTTGCTTTTCTTCAGTGCCCTCAGGTTCTGAGGATTTTCCAGCAAATGAGATTTTATTTTCAAGTTTCACTTTAAGGTACCGGTGGTGTCCTAGGAATGTAGTTTAAGAAGCTGAATTCTGAAATAAACCACAAAACCAAAACAAACAAGAGCCAATGAAATTATGGAACATTCCCCCATCTCCCCCTGCCCGCCCCCCACAAACAAATAAACAACCCATAACAATCCTGTGCAGAATACTTCACAAAATACAGGGGCAGAAGTTATAAATTTCAATTACATAGAGGGGCAGAAGTTACAAATTTTTTGTATACTGGTATTTTCATTTGGGTCTTTACTTGTGAAAATTGGGAATGGTTATGCATTTGAATTGCATGATGTTTATTCTAGTAAGATTCTGGATTATCCAGATTACTGAGGAAGTCTAGAGAATACTTCCAAGTTATTGTGTCTTACCTCCTGTCATCTTGGCAGAAGAATTGCAGATTGTTAATTTCTGTATTTGGAAGAGAACATTGTTTTTATAGTGCTGAAATAGTGGAACTTATATCCATTAAATGCTTTTTATGATGAGGAAAAGTAGTGGGATTGTTTTAAGAACTAAAGGGGCAATGGTGAAGCTACACTGATGCAGACAAAATGCTCACTGCAAATTTTTTGCCTTCTTTGAGGACTGTTTGGACCCATGGACTGCTTAAAGATGGATTGCTTATATATTCTCAATCTCTTTTTCAAGTAAATGCTGTTATAGCAAACATTGATACAACTTTAAGAAATAAGACTCAGAAGTGGTCCACAGATGGTCTTGACTAAAACTGGTGCAGGTCTTTTTTGTTTGGCCAAGTGCCCCTCATGATTTAGAATTTGTGCTGGTAACTAGTGAATAATCCCTTGACTGTGTGAATTTATTATAAATAAGAGTCTGTATACTGAAAGCTGCTCAAGAATAGTTACTGAACATGGCATTCAGAATAAAATTTGGAATAAAATGAAACCACCCATTAAATTTAAATGATTGGCAGCATCTCACTCATCTCCAGAAAATTGTGAAATTGATCTGGTTTTGGTTTTAGTTAAAGAGCACTAAGATACACTGTTTATTCAGCAGTTTCTTGACACACCTCAGTTTTGGGTGACACAGGTTAAAGCAAAATCCAAGGACAACTAGGACATGTTTGTGAGTACAGTATTAAGTGGCAGCAGATTTCATGGAAAATAATTAAATAGTACAGAAAAGTTCCAGGGAGCTGTTTGGTATCTTCAGGCACCGTATCGTGAATATAATAAATAACTGGCTAAAATACTTTAACTGTTCTAAACAGACCTCTCTTCCATACCTGACTAAAACTGTTGACAGCCCTGTGCTGCAGGGTAATGGTCCATGTCATTTTGTTAAATGTACTGTTCAGTCGCTCCTCCATCCTGTTGAGAAGCATTTTCTCGCTGGCATTTACCTTATGCTATCTCTTCTCAGTAATGGCCTCTCTCAGTGCTGAACAGTACATTGCAGAGGGATATGATTAGCTGAGGATTGCATGTGTGCACCTAAACAAGGAACAGAGTATTTATTTTTCCTCTTGAAATATTTCTCATTTTTCTCAGAGCTTTTTGAAAAACATGTGTTAATAAGATTCTGTGTTGTAGTCCTCTGAGGTTTTTACATTGATGAACTTCAGAGGAGACTTTTTATATGTTGTCTCTTAAAGTGAATACACCATTAGCTTGCAACATTATTGGAACAAGGAAGTGACAAAGAGTTACTTTTCTTCCTCATCAATTGCATGGAAGCTATGCATGATGTGTTGGACACCTCTGCAACAATGTTTATAAAGCAAAGACCTGTGTGTGCTCAAATTTGGCATTAAAAATTCCCAGGATCAAATGTCTGTAACTGGGCAATCCTAAAATATTTTTTTAAATTAGTTTCTTCATTGTTTGTCTAACAAAGGTGTTAAAGTAATGAGAAGAAGCCCTGAACACATAGAATCGTACAATGGTTTGGGTTGAAAGGTACCTTTAAGATCACCTGGCTCCTACTCCCTTACCTAGACCAGGTTGTTCAAGACATACCCAACCTGGGCTTGAACACTTCCAGTGATGGGGCATTTACAGCCTCTCTGGAACGCCTGTTCCAGTGCTCCACCATCCTCTGAGAAAATAATTTCTTCCTAACAAAGCAAAACTATGTCCAATTTTTCATTGTTACCAGCTTTCTGCAGACATAGGACAGNTTTTGAAATCTGACTGTGTCTTCTTGTGATAGTCTGCTTCTGCCATTCCATGTCTATTAAATTAAATTTTGTGCATTTTGCTACTGGAGAAAAGAAATTTTGTAAGGAACAAATATTTTTGAACTATAATATCAAATTTTCTTCATTAAATCTCATCAGTCAGACTACATTACATATTCTTTTGGAAACAGGTGAGGTTAGCAAGATTTCCTTCAAAATTGTTTCAGTAAATGGAGTCCAAGATGAATTATTGCAGCGTTATATTTTCTTTATAACTTTCAGTTGTATAGGAAAGAAATTATTGTATAATATCGCAGTCATTCAATGCAAGCTGTAAATATACAAAATCATTCTTCAATAGGCTGTACGTACTCTTCAATTTTCTCTTTCATGTCCTCTAAGTCAACAAAGACTGGAGCGCAATTTTTTTTTCNTTACAGCCTCTCTGGAACGCCTGTTCCAGTGCTCCACCATCCTCTGAGAAAATAATTTCTTCCTAACAAAGCAAAACTATGTCCAATTTTTCATTGTTACCAGCTTTCTGCAGACATAGGACAGGTACCTTAACTATGTATTTTAGGACCAGCCTTCTTAACAGCCACCTCTCTCCCCTTCTCTTCAGCACTTCATGTCAAGATGCAACAGCTGGGATTGTAAAGCATTAAAAATACGTAGTACATTTGTACTGAACTCTGTATAAATTAGCAGAAAGGCATAGAATGAACAAGAAATCACAAGCAAACAAATATTTTAAAATTTTAAATATTTGTACATCTTTGAATTTATTTGAATAATGTTGTTGCATTGATTTTGTGTTTTGCAATTAGCAAAATCAGTTCTGCTATTATGGCACAAATAAATGTAAAATTAAAAGCAATAAACATGTATGTGGTATAATTCAGCTGCCTAATAGAATGCAGTAAACTCCTGAAAACAGTTGAAAACTATTTTCTGTTTTATTTTTTCTAATATAAAAATANATTTCCTTCAAAATTGTTTCAGTAAATGGAGTCCAAGATGAATTATTGCAGCGTTATATTTTCTTTATAACTTTCAGTTGTATAGGAAAGAAATTATTGTATAATATCGCAGTCATTCAATGCAAGCTGTAAATATACAAAATCATTCTTCAATAGGCTGTACGTACTCTTCAATTTTCTCTTTCATGTCCTCTAAGTCAACAAAGACTGGAGCGCAATTTTTTTTTTTTTTCCATTAGTACCAGGAGAAACTGTAGAAATTTTAGATTCTTATGTCAAAATGTCCTACATGAAAATGGTTATTTGCTGAAGGGACTAAGTCACAACCCCTTTGTTTAATTGGTTTGTAAGCAGTATGCATGAGTTGAAAGAATTAGGACAGTCATTTGAGGTTCCATTTCTGAATTAGTAATGCTTTTATAGGAAGAGATAGGAGTTAGTTTGGTGAGGTTTGAGGAGACATTATTTTTAATAGAGAGATTAAAATAACTGTTAGACTGTTGAGTTTCAAAGGTCTTTAAAGTAATGCATAGTTGTGATAACACCTACCAGTGACAGACCTGTGCAGCTATAATGATACAGCAGTGTTACACTTACCAGTGTAACATAAATTATTGTCAGCTAAAACCTCCTTCAAGGACATAGAGGGAGATTATTAAGGGCACAAACTTATAGTGTATATATGTAGCATTTTCAGCATCCACTGAACACAATCCTTGCAAGTTTGGTTGTTTTACTGACAAAGTCATGAACGAAATCAGTGTTACCGAGACAGACAGCTAGTGTCTCGTGTAGTAGTACAAGGTGAAAAAGACATGTGGTGAATTAATGCAAAAGATGAAAATAAGAGCATTATCAATTGACACAGTGACAAAAGTAGAATGGATATATGAATTTTATGCACTGTGACATTGTTTTGTAACATCTCAGTGGAATAATCTTGGGATTAAATAATTAAATCAAAAACTTAAGAAAATCATGGGTGGTTTTATTTGAGAGGAAGATTCTTTATGACCTGGAGTTTGAAGTTTTGAGCTGAAAAATAAAACCAAATACATGATATCCTGCCTGAAGAAACAGTTTGATTAATAGCTGAGATATGAAAAATGGTGATGATAGAATACTTTGTTAGGGTATGTTGGTTTTTTTCTTCTTTCCTGTTGTGTGCAAAACACTGGTATCATATCCAGATAATCATTAAAAAATTTAACTTAGAAATTTAAATTAGACCTTCTGAAAGGTGCTTATAGCTGTTCTATATTCTGATTCAGCAGTTCCTTTATTATCTATAGAGCTAATAGATCCAATAGATGCTCAGGAGAATGGGCTGTAACAGCCTTACAAAAAAAGAAAAGAAATAATTTTTCTAGTAATTTTCAATCTTATTTTTGAAAGAAATTATTCTATGAATGGTGAAACTTACAGTTTTTCTATTGTTTTGTGTGCTGCTTCCCTTAGGCCCTCTAATTCCTTAGTATTTTCAGCTTCATACTACAGCTTACCTTTTTGATCAGTACCTAGTTGCACTTTTGAGACTAGGCTTGTGTTTACATGCCATCTAAAATTAATGCTGGTTGACCAGCTGATTGGTGTCTCTTTAGATGGATGTGAGCCATTTTAATTGAATTTTAACTATCTGTCTCTGTGTCAGTGTACTAATTTGGGTTCTGTCTTTAATCACCAATTTTCATTAAATTTGTAGGAATTGAAAGTCTTTGGGAGCTGTCCTATTTGTTTGAAATTAAAAGCTATTGTGGTGGAAAGACAGATGGTTTGGTCCAGTAAAATTTGTTTTCTGGTGAAAATAGAAACAAATGAAAATCAAACCGGAAACTCTGGTTTCCAGTTCTTTCTGAGCTATGTGCTAAATTCTCTGCTGAGTCGTGAAAAAATATTTTGAATAATTTAAAAGAAGGAAAATGTGTTATTTTGTTATTGTGGTTTGATCTCAGCTGGCAGACAAGTACCACAGAGCCTCTTGCTCACTTCCCCCACTCCTCTCCTGCCCCTGTGGAATAGGGAAGAGAATTAGAAGATACATTTATGTACATTAGCTTTCTTGAGACTTTTTGCTTTCCATCCATAGTTGAAATAAGCCTACTACTGAAACAGTCTACTTCTGGATTTATGCAACTCTTTTGTATATGGTATTATCATTATAAATACTAAATTAGATATGTACAAAACATAAAAAATATGTGCAAAACACAAAAGAATTAAGGTCTCCATTCTCCAGTTCTGCTAAGCGCAGGACAACTGTAAAATTTTTACTTACAGAGATAAACAAAACAAAATAAATTTTCCTCTGTTGGGAAATTATTTGCCAGAGCATAGCTGGTTCATATAGATAGTCTTCCTCTTACAGTGATTTCTGTTCCAGCTCCTGGAATAAGAGGAAGACGAAAGATTGCACAGGACAAAGCAAATATACATGTGGCAGACTTATCCTCCGTGTTTTTTCACTGCAGTAAGTTTAGGTTTGTGACAGACATTAGTAGGTTGTTACCCTCTTCAGCCCACCAGACTTATTATCTGCTCATAAATCAGCTTTGGAATAATTGTAGTCTTTAGCTAGTGCATCACGTTGGCTGAGTACTCCAGACTGAAAACTGAGTAGCTCAGGAGGTGTTTTGTGTGTCAGATACTGCTGGCTTAGAGATGATGTTGCTCTTTATAGCACATGCAGGAGATGAATTTTCATTTGTCACCACATCTGTTAGAACTCACAATAGCAAAATTTAATTGTATTGTTAGTTGTTAACTTACCTTGTTACTCAGTTTCTGCTGGAACTAGGTAGCTTAGGATCAGACAGCTGCAGTCAGCTTTTGGAATTCACATTTGTTTAGGTAGATTTCAGGCCAAGTAATGTGTCATACCAACAATTAGTAGGGGAGGGGTTGATGAAGAGTTCTAAGTGTCTGATATGGATTTTAAGACAGAGCTGAAAGTGTGGGTTTGAAGAGCTATATATGCAGTGAAAGTCAGTTGAGATCTATAATACATTTTAATGGCAATTATATTTCAACTGCTTGATCTTTCCTTACTCAAGTGATCCCTAAAATTTTCATTTGTTTTAAACTGGTGCTAATGGGCTAGGCATTACATTAGACTGCAAAGTCTTTATGTTCAAAAGGAAGAGGATTGAAATGTGAATTCTTGAAGCTGTGAAAAAAGATTTCAAAGAATTGGAACTGTGTGTAGTTCCAAACATGGAAATGTATTTCTGGTGGAATTTGAACTAAGAAATTGTCTTTTACAAGGGTAAAGATAAAAAAGGAGAATTCTACCTTTAGCAAAGGAAAATAGGGGTAGCATAGGTGGCTGCTTCTCTACCCATCCCCTGTGGTTTTTGAACCTTACCCTTGAGGTAGCGCTGCTGGCTTCTCAGTGCAAAACCTAGACACTTAGGAATACTCAGTCATGGCCTAATTGATTGGGAGCACCACGGTGTGTCTCGGATATAATGTAAAGAACCAGTATTGATTTATTTTTTCATGCTTTTTTTTCTAGTTTCCATGACTGCAATAATAACAACTTCTTTGCTCTGTGTGACCTTTCCAATGTTACCCAGAGCAATAAACCCAGAGCATTTTTCTAGAGACACTGAACTGAGCTAAGAAGAGTGATTTGCCTCTTCCACAGCCACTCCAAAAAAGCAACATTCATAGGTTTGTAAGCATAGAGCCTGAAAGCTGTGTGCTTAGTGGAAATAGTTCACTTTGCTAGGAACTGCTACTTTCCTGCATGTAGTTTATCTGAGACATTGCCAAGTGTTTCCAGGACAGCAACACCTCCAAAGAAAACTGATGTTACATTAAAAATGTACCTTTGTAAGTAGAAAAATTCATTGTAGTCACTGGACTTGCTTGATTCATCTGCATGTATCTTCAAAATATTTTTTAAACTTAAATTTGAAGGATTTAGTATTTTTCTTTTATGAGATGTTGTAAGATGCATGGAGAGTTCTGAAACAGTTTCAGAAGTCATGCAAATGCTCAGAAGTCTGTAAGTTCTCAGAAGTTCTGCTCTGAGTTGGGAAAACTTGATTTTACCTACAGAGCATCACTCATGTCAAGAGATATGTGGTAGAATCATTTTATTATTGTTGTGTGGCATTGTAATACTGCTATTGGATAGTGACCAGCTGCATTACTAGAAGGTATTTTATTGCATCTTGAAATATGACAGAGTGACATATGCCTTTACTTCAGATTACCGAAACTATACTTTAAGGCAAGAGACAGTGAAAGGCTTTAGATGTCCTTACTGGAATAAAGAATTCAGAATTCACTTAATGATAAGCTCATAGATAGAAACAATATTCATTCCTCTTTTTTTTTCCCTTTTATTTTATTTTTTTTTTCCTCCTCCTTCCCATCCAGGTGATTCTCAGATAATTGAAATCATGTTAGTACAAATAAGGATTGCTGTGATTTTAACATTAAAAAGCATTTGAATTGGTACACAATTAATTTCCTCATATGGGCATTTCTTCCCCAAGACAGAAGTGGAATAGGTCAGATTTTTAGTTTTTGTAAACTGAATGGGATAATTTAGCTTTCATATGACATTTCTTAGTTTTTTTCTCTTCCTTTGTCCAGCAACTGAAGCATTTCTGTCCTAGTTATCAAGTAGAGGTTGAAGTTGTGATGATAGAAATGAAAGCGGCATTTCATCCTAGGTTTCATATTTTTTCCATTACTCTCAGAAGAACATAAACATTTAACTAGGTAAAACTGAATATAGTCCTTCCTTTTTAACATTCATGCCAGAGGCAAAAGACAGCAAACATTTGGTTTCATCTTCTGAAATGATATGCTCTTGAGATTTATGGAATTTGTATTTTCAACTGTTTTAAGTTAAGCTCTCAGTGCCCTCCTGAAAAAGTACTATTCATTAAACTACATATTTTTTAAAATTTATTTGATTTTGATTGCCTTGGCAGTGATGCTATATTACTCTTAGTTGGATGATTTATCAACCCGCAGAACTACTAAGAAGATTTAGGTGCTTTTTTTTAAAAAAATTGTTTCTCCTGAAATTTAGCAGCTCCAAAGCATTTTGAGCTATTCTTTTTCTAATTGCATGGTACTGTGAAATTTCTGCAACTGGAGTGTCATGTTTCATTTCAGGGTAATGTTCAGTGTGGAATATGATATACGTATAAAATTAAAGATAAGGCAGACAGACGGTTGAGTCTGTCCTGCCTGAACATGAAATGTGTTCTGAGCACCATTTAAACTGTATGATGATGTGCAAAGTCTAAGATCTATGGAATATCATCTGAGAACCTCTTCATGTTAAGAACATCCTAGAAAATATTCTCTGCCTTAACTAACACTGGTTCAGCTCTCATTGTACTACTGTAGCAGACATTGATTATATGGCTGTTGAATCCTTTTTTAAAGATGTTGCTGCATAATCCTGCTGAATTCAATCATTATATTTATTGACAGTAATGGCAACTCCTGATTTATTTAAATGATACCTCTGTATAGCATCAATTGGTGGATAAGAAAAAATTATGCATATATATATATAGGTAGAGATTAAAGTGTTTTATCTAAATAAGGTATCAATTATGTATTGTGGTTATCTTTGTGTGCATATCAAACCAGACTTTTCAATGTATTGTGCAAATTTAAAAAAAAATCTTAAGAATTGTCATGAGTCTTGGGTGAGCAGACAGATCACCAATACCTCCCTAAGTACAAGTCAGAGCTGAGGTAGATAATTCAAGCTTCTTATGTTCATTGTTAGAGGAAACAAAAAGAATTATTGATTGGGAAGATAAGACTGCATAAATAAAGCAAATTTAATAGCCCTGGCAGTTTTTTCTCTATATAATGATTAATTAAGGGGGTACCATGGATTGGATATCTCTCTTAGGCAAAGTAACAATATCATAGTTTTATTTAAAAAAATTTCTATTAATTATGACTGTCATCAATTATATACTTCTTTCTGTAATATTTTTATTTGAATAAAAGAAGGAGGGGAAAATACATTCTCTGATTATAAAACATCAATTGACTTACATTCACAAGGTATCTAGAGTAAAAGGGAAGAAATGCTGGTTTTCAGAAACTGGAAAAGAAAGAAATATTTTAAATTGGTGTCTCTAGTGCAGCCTTTGCTATTTATTGGTCAGCCAATTAGTGCCCACTTGAATTTCCACTGAGAACTTGTAGAAGCACGGTAAACTGAAATAAAATCTCAAATGAGATATGCTGTGGCCCTGTACTCACTTTGTAATTGGCAAGTTAAGTAGTCAGAGGATTTATTTCTGACAATGAGAATCTCTTCTATTCTCTAACAGCCACGAGCTGTTGCTGGTTTTCGAGGAACGGTACGATATGCATCAATCAACGCTCATAGAAACAGAGTGAGTATCACAATCTGGATCAAAACCATCTCATGTAGCTGGAAGCAGTCAGTAACACAGTTACTATTCATTTCCTTTTTTGTATTTTTATCTGTGCATTTATTATGTAGAAATTAATAGCTATAAATTTTGTGAAAGGATAATGTAATTTACAGTAGTTTAGGATAAAAACGTTCTTGTACAAATAATAGAGATTCTAATACTTATCTTTGGTATTCAATTGTATTGCAAGTTAGTAAGTTAAAAAGTGAATCTGCTGAGTTTTATGAGGTACATGATGCCCAATATGTTGTCTTAACCTCATGCTCTAAAGAAATCTGAATAAACAATGCATCAGATATACAATGCTGTTTTAACACACTTCAACTTTTATTTTATTTCCCTCTGTCTTCTGTGGAAATTTACTTTTATGTTTCTCCTTAAAATAGCCACTGGATTTAATTAACTTGTTTTGCAGCATATGTTATATTAAATTTTATATAATAATTTAAGTTTCAAGCAGTAAAGAATTTTTCTTCCCATTTGTTTAGGTATTTGTAATATGCTTTAGAATAATATTTCCTTTTACAGGAAATGGGTCGGCATGATGACCTCTGGTCTCTCTTCTACATGTTGGTGGAATTTGTGGTTGGCCAACTGCCTTGGAGAAAAATAAAAGATAAGGTAAAGCTAGAGGTGAAACCAAAGAGTGTAAGGGAGGTTTACTTCTGGATTCCAGGGAAATGCTGTGATAAAGATTCTGTTTAGACTAATTAATTAATTTTAACCTTACATTTTCCAGTGTTTTCTAGTGGTAGTTCTTGTGGCTAATGTCATGGTATAAAAAGCAGTCAAATTTCCCTAAGTGTTCTAGGAGCAAAGGAGGTTATACTTCTAGATTGAAATTATTGTAAAGGGCAGAAGTAAGTGTATATTTGCTACTTACTTCATTATTCCTGTTATCTCTTGAGTACCTTATTTCACCTATCACACGCTTAAAAATTCTAATCTGTTGTGATTATCTGTGAAATAGGCATCTCTTATTTACTGGTAAACAAAAGTGGATTGGGCAATATGCAGTAGTGCCTTTAATCATATGTCATAGGTGAAGTATGCAAAGAAACAATATCTAATCAGCCTGTTATTTCTTCTTGCAACTTCTTTTGAAATCATACTGAAACCAGGCTACTCCCTGATGAGGTTTATGTATTGTAGATGACAGTGTGGTGTATAGGTAGCATCTCCTTTTTGGTTTTGATTTACGCATCTTACGTGAATATACACCAAAAAGTGACTGAATTTGACATGAGGAAACAAGATGTTTAAATCTTCAAAATAGACTATTAGAAAGGATTGGAGTGTTTAGTGACAGCTCTTTGTATCGCTCAGCATTCAAACACAACACGAACACAGTAGAAAACTAAATGGCTTTTCATATTGAATTTGAAGTTTGTACATTATTTTGCAAGTGTACTGAGGCCAAAACCAGAACCTCCTGTCTTGCTATCTGGTGTGGAATGGCCTTTCTCAGTACCATTCAGTGTAATGTAGTGACCTGTCTGTCTGGCTAGTAGTGTATTGAATGGCTGTAACAGAGAATGTGAGAATATTGTAACAGAGAATGAAAGCGTGCCAATGTTTGTTGTGTTACTTACTCCTAGGAGCAAGTGGGCTCCATTAAAGAAAGGTACGAACACAGACTTATGTTGAAACATCTTCCTCAAGAATTCAACATCTTTCTGGATCACATTTCTAATTTGGATTACTTCACAAAGCCTGATTACCAGGTAAACGTGTACTATTTTGTCTTTTTTTATGTTGTTTCGTCTTCAATTTACTTTGATTTCATTGTGTAACCTTGGTAGTTATTATGGTTTCTGCCACCACGAAGTTAATTTAATGACCATTTAGTGCCACGGAAACTTTGTGCTTCAAACATGGGGGTTTTGCCATTTGGGAAGTGTAAGGCTGTTAAGTTTCTAAAAACAATTGACGCCTACTTTTCAGTCAGTATTCTGTTAGGATTGGGAGCTATCCTATTATCACAGCCTCTAGTAGGTGATCTGTAATTGATCAGATTGTTCTCTCAGTGATCGTCATTCTGGCAGTTTTCCAAAGTCTGGAACTCAGCACCTATAGCTAGAGCACAACATACACTCATGGTGTGTTTTCAAATCTGAAATATTGTGTACAGAGGTCACAGAAGACCAGTCATTTTTCTTTGTTAAGGAGAATATTGCCTGCTGAAATGGGCAGCCTCTGCTCAGTGGTAATTGTGCCAAGAGGATATACTGTAGAATATGCCTTAACTCACTCAGCATTGACCTATGATTAAAAAATAAAGAAAGATAGAACTTTTTTCCAGTTTGTTGAAAGCAGAAGAGGAATGCTCAGGAAAAGCAGGGAAGGCAGAGACTTGAGAGTTTTTTCAGCCTTGCACACTGTGAGAAGTTGTACTGATCAAATTGCACAGCATGACAAGCTGTCCCTGTGTGCCTTCCTTCTGGCTCCCAGAAACATGCATTCCTGTCAGCTTCCCACTTGCAGGACCTGTCTGCCTCTGTGCCTTTGTTCAACTCCCTAAATCAGTGAAATCAGAAATTACACTGTTGATGTTCAAGTGTAGCTGGTTCAACTGAACAAATAAATCTGACTAATTCTGGAATTGTAACTTTGATAAGAGTGCCTCTTCTACTTTGCTTGGTAAGATTAACAAAGAAATCAAGATATATAAGAATTGAAATAAAAGATGAAAACCTCAAGGAATAACTGATTTCCTGTTAGTAAGTAGATTTCTCTAAATATACTGATATATGTTTCTGCACATTTGCAAAACAAATAAATCAATTTTTGTGAAAAAATTTGAGTGTTGAAAAAACCTTACTACAAATACAAAAAGTATTCAGTATTCCTGAAAATAAATACTTTGATTTTTATTTTCCTCTACTTCATTACAAATTTGTCCTATAGTTTACAATTAAGTGAGGAAAAAGTTTTCAATGTTTTGTGTGCCTGGTTATAAAGATGTATCAGATTTTTTTTCCTATGGTAAAAAGTACTATTGCAGAAATTTTGATGTTGCATAGAAAAACCTTGATTAAAGACTGGTAAATACATTTTACATTACAGAACCTGAATGATAAAGCATATAGACGGTCATATTTTTGCAAATCCTTTTTTATGGTCTATTTGCATCTAACACAGCACATGCACTCAGCAATTAACACGATGCCAGGACAGAGTTTTTCCACTACAGAGACAGCCCAGTAATTTACAGTCCTGTGGTTATTCATGGAATATTTGCAGTTGTGTAGCTGTAGCCTAAGCCTTACAACACAGTCTTGAAAATGTGCTTTAGACCAGAGCAGGGTGGTTTTATTTAGAGCAGTGAGAATACTCTTTTAAACTGTGGTCTCTTTTAACTTATGTTTGCAGTGATGTTGTTCCTACTTACTATATTCTTTTTCATAGCATAAAATGAGGGTTGAAAACTTAGACATTTGGTATAGTATAAATGTCAGCATTATATGAAGTAAATGATATGTGGTTCTTAATGACAGAGAGGTATGAATTAGCAGATCAGTATTCTTTCCTGCATCTCATTCATTTCCTTGGTTTCATGGTGTTACCAAATGTATTCTTTTCTCTTCCTCTGCTAGAGAGCCATTGTATGGTATTCTGCAGCAATGTAGTTATGCTTCTTTGTGTGTGTGTATTTCTATGTTTTGTAAAAGTCTGTGGTGTATCTTTGCCTCATGATTGATAAAAATACAGATGTGGGTGGATTTCTTTTTTCTGTTTTAATAAAATGTAATTTTGTATATCTTGATCTCAAAATCTTGAAAAATGAGAAGTGTTTCATATAAAAACCTAATTTTTTTAATGTTGTCAGTATTACAGGAGGATATTTCTTAATTGCTTGGTCTCTTAGAAAAAAATGAGCTCATTAACTTTTTTCTTTATTTTCAGCTTCTCATGTCAGTGTTTGACAACAGCATGAAAACGTTTGGCGTTATTGAAAGTGACCCTTTTGACTGGGAGAAGAGTGGAACTGATGGCTCTCTCACAACAACAACAACTTCAACCACTCCTCAGTTGCACACTCGTCTTACACCAGCAGCAATCGGGTATGCACAGTGTGGTCTCTTCAATGGCAGCCACAGAGGGGCTTCCTACCAAAGGGAAATTATCTCCATAATTTAGGTTTTTTCTGCAGGATTTTGATTGCATAGAGGAAGAGAGGTTTGGGAGCATTTGAAGTATATCCCTTTTCAGTGTTCCAGTTTACACTGTCCTGAAAGATCAGCCCTACAGTCCTAAAATTACAGCAATAAAAATAGTACTCCAGGAAATTGCATGTAAATTTGCTCATCCATCCTTTGCTAAATCGTATTTTGTGAAACGAAATAATGTGTCCTGAGTTTAAGTGCCTGGAAATTTAACTGCCTGGAAATAAACCCATTGTTTTCTGTAAGCTTGGGATAAAATTCTAGCTGCAATTTCCTTATAAATTTGAAAAATGAATGGATCTTTATAAGAAATTTGGGAATAGATTTTGGTTGTGTTTGAAATAATATTTAATATGTTATTTGAGACATTCTGTAATGAGGTAAATTGGACAAGATGGGATGTTTAATACCCATACTCATCTCAGGACTGAAGAATACAAGAGGTGTTTATGGATGAATGTAAGAAGTGTTTATGGGTGCTATTAATTTTTTTGAATAGAAGAATACATACAGAAGAGTCAGGAGAGAAGTTGAACCTGGACGTGATCTCTAACAAATTTTCTCAGCAGTAGCTTCAAAAACATTAAAAACCCCAGCTTTTATGTGATAGTTTTTTGATTTACATACTTCGTTACGTACCTAAATTAAATAAATTGAGAAAGACAGGAAGTAGGGGGTTTTAGATTAAATAATTTCCAAGTTTTAGTTCCCTGCAGAAACATGATTTTCTTTGTAAGTTTTTGTTTCTTTCTTTCTTTTAAAATAGAAAATAATTTCTGTAAACACATGAGAGTATAAAAATTTTTACTTTTCTGATTTTGTTGTTAAACTACTTTTGTAGAATTGCCAATGCCACTCCTATCCCAGGAGATCTGCTGCGGGAAAATACAGATGAAGTATTCCCTGATGAACAGCTCAGTGATGGAGAGAATGTTATTCCTGTTGGGGTATCACCTGAGAAACTACCTGGATCCCCTGGACATCAGCGTCCCCAGGAAAAAGATGTTTGGGAAGAAATGGATGCAAACAGAAACAAAATAAAACTGGGGATCTGTAAGGTACTTTAAAATCTGCATTGTGAAGAGCATCTTTGAATTGTTTCTTGTCCTCATAGTGCACATAAGATATAATTAATAAGGCAGTTGTACTGATACTGATTAGCCAGAATGATCTAAAGAAATTATTTATGGTAGAGATAACACATTTTACATACTGGAAAAAGCAGACAGGCTTTTGGGCCTTGTGTCACTTTATCAGGTCTTTATGATTAATAGCTTTCTGATAATATGAGACTCTTTGTAGTTTACTTATATTTGTTTTCTTCAGACACGATCTTCATTCTTGCTCACTGAATGAAATCAAAGCAATTTTCCTGCATCTTGCATGTGTAGAAGCTATATACACAAAAGAAGAAGCTAAATGTACAAAAGAAGATTTTAATGTTCTTCAATTGACAAATCATCAACATGATTGGCAGTATCCATTTAATTCACTTGGTGGTTTTGTTTCCATAAGATGTGATACCTTTGTACTGATTCAGAGGTTCATTGGCTGGTCTTTAGAAGATAACACCGCTTTATTTTCAAAAGTGGTCTCTGAGAATTGGTTCCTGTCTTTCTCACTCATAATCACAGTATTTCATACATAGACAGATGTAGCCTGTTTCTTGATACAACAGCGTTTTTACCATGAAAACAGATCTGGTACTAAAATGTTCTTTATCTAGGGCTGTCAAGTTTTGGAGCTGTTACTCATTATTTGCTAGGGAAAAAAAATGTATTGTGGGAGAGACCAAGGCATGGTGCCTGTTTTCAAATGTGCTTATTTGTTTGTTTGTTTGGGTTTTTTTTTCACTGAAGAGAGAGAAAGGAGATTGTTCTGGTTCATACCAAGACACTTTCTGTTACACCTGTAGAAACTAAGGATGATCATGATTATCCAGTTCTAAATAATTTTCAGTTATTATGTAAATTATGTTCAGTCATTATTAAGATAAAATGGAGTTGGGTTAAAACATAGCTTAAGGTCACAGAAATATTTAGTAGATTTAGTGTATAACAGTGTTATCTGCTCCAGAGAATCAAAAAGACAGCCTGTAAGCTAACTTCTCTCTAATGAGAGCACTTGACTCCAAAGCAGATCAAAGATACTACCAAGTGCAAGGTTTCAGACTATTATTAAAGAAAATTTCAGAGAGGGGTGTGAAATATCAGAGTAAATGTAACTGTATCACTGGGTCTTTGATACTCCTGTTCTCAGACTTACCCAGAACCAGTATATTGCCAGTATTTTGTCTGCTGTAGGTGTGTGCTGAAGAGCATATCTAAACCACCTTAACTATGGCATGAACTTAAGGACCATTCCAAATACAAATTGGCTTTTCACATTCTAAAAATGTGAGGCTTTGGAGACTCTTTACCATGTAGTACCTCATCTTCCTCTTGTTTTGCCACTCCTAGTGAGTTACATTTTTACTTTACATTTTGCACAGGCTGCCACAGAGGAAGAAAACAGCCACGGACAAGGGAATGGAATGCTTAATGCCCCGAGTCTTGGTTCTCCAATCCGAGTTCGCTCAGAGACCACTCAGTTAGACAGAGATGTTCCACTGGTGCGAAAGTTACGTTCCATTCACAGCTTTGAACTGGAGAAGCGTATGACGTTGGAGTCTAAGCCCGACACTGATAAGTTTCTTGAGACCTGGTAAAGAAATTATGTTATCCTTTTGCTAGGATCTTTTAAGGATATGTGATTAGGATCCTGTTGTCTTTGCTGTGTGAAGAGCAGGAATGGAGCTGTTGAATATGCTTACGCAAGTTACAGCAAAGTATTTTTCATAATATTACTCAATTAATGGATTTCACTACTTGGCAGCTACTTTAGAAAATGATTATTGCTTAGAGTACAGTTGAAGTTGGACTTACTGGGAATTTTGTGTTTCAAGACCTAGTGGTTATAACCATGGCATTTATTAACTTTTTCTTCAGAGGCATACTCTTGACAGTCAGTACAGCTCGTCCTGAATAACAAGGTTGATATCAGGTGCTCAACAGAGGTAACATGAGATTAGGCTATATGACAGGAGAAGGGAGGTTTACAGGAAGTGGAGTGAAGAAGTTAGAAATCTACCTGCATGCAGCAGGCTCAGTTTTGCCCAAAGGACTTGCACCAACATGAAAAAATCTTAGTGGAAGACAGAAAACTTAAAATGGAATTTGAAGGTAGAGAAGAGAGAGATGTATGAGAATGGATTCAGTTTGCCAGTTGTCTAGAAAGAAAAAGATGGGAGGGACACAATGAAATCTGACTGAAAGACAGAGGCTGAGTGGGGACAGTAGAAGAGAGCTGGGGTGGTGACAGTGGCAAAATCCTTCTAAATATTTCATAGGGGAGCTAGGAATTGGAATTTTTTTGATGAAGCAAATTATGCAAAGCACAAGTAAGGAATCAATCAAAGCAATAAATAAAATTCTTTTTGAAAGCATGTAATAACTGCTGCAGGAGACATCTGTTTCTTGTGTTCCTCTCTGAGTCTCTGCTTTGTAACAAATTAAGTACAGTGGACATCTATGATAACCTCACTATTGAGTTTTTTTCTCTCACAATTCTCCCTTCTGGTAATTATATTTACAATACAACCTGATACATTACAACTGAAATTAAAAGTGTGTATATTTCTAAGACTATCCATCCACTTTTACTTGACATCATACTTATTTGTCTCAATTTGTGGATCTTTGTACCATTGTAGGTTGTTGTAAAATATGACAACAAATTTTTATATAAATCTAGTTTTCTTCTTCTGAAAACACTCAAATGTAACTTACATTATTTAATTAATTCTTAACTAATTCAGATATTAACTTCTTTTCTCTAAGTTTGGAGAAGAAGCAGAAAGAATTGAAAGTGGCAGAGGCTCCTGTTGCTGCTGTTCCTCCTCTTTCTCAGAAAATGTCTGCTCCTGCTCCCATGACAGCCCGCAGGGACCATGTTTGGCACTATGATGAAGAGTATCTTCCAGATGCTTCAAAGCCCGTGTCAGCTAATTCTCCTGACCATGCTGATGGTGTTATGAGCAATGGATTTGTAGCTGTTAACCTAAGCTCCTGCAGGCAGGAGGTTGATTCTAAAGAATGGGTGATAATAGATAAGGAACGGGACTTGCAGGACTTCAGGACAAATGAGGCTTTAGGGCACAAAATGACTGGAAGTCCCTCAGATGAAGAGCCAGAGGTACTACAAGTTCTAGAGGAGTCCGCTCCAGAAGAGCAGTCCAGAGAGGGTGGTTGGGCAAGAAACAATGTCAAGAACCAAACTTCAGGGGTGGAGTTTGTTCTAGACATGGAATGTCATCCTGCTGCATCTGAACAGCTTACAGATAAATTAGAACTTCTGTCTGGAGCTGCAGGACAGCTTCTTGCGGCCACCCCTACAAGTCCTATGGAAGCTCAAGCAGAAGGAGCACTCACTCCGGTAAGAAAACCTCTTCTTTATTCAGAATTGTAAGAGGAAATGGTAAAGGTGGTGACTAAAATACAGCAGTGTAGCAGAAATTCCTAGTTTCAGCAGGTATGGAACTTGATTCTTGAACACTGATCTTCCATACTCTGTTACACAGCTGTTTACAGTCACCCGTGGAAGTGCTAATTGTTCTGCAGGTGTGATCCACAAAACTGGCCACATCTAACAAAGAGTTATCTATCTACATATCTGTCTATCTAAAGAAGCTCCCTGTGCAGTGATTCCTAATCAGTGAGAGACACATGCGAACACAAATTTATTGTATTTGCAGTACATAAACATAAAATTACAATTGAATATGTAAAATACCGTGCTACACTGTTTTATGTGTTCCAGGATAAATCTAAGTGGCTGAAATTAAAGAAACAGTTACTTGCTCTCACATCTCACTATGATTCCTGCAGTGTTTGCTTCTGGAATCCACTTTGTTTCTTCCTATTCCTTCAGAAATTTCTAATGGTCCTTATACAAACAACTTGTTGCCTTTTATAAAGTGTTGATGCTTTTCACTTCTAAAATACTTTTGCTAATCCTGCTTTATTCCTGTATTTTTCACTAGGACAGATTGCTTTACTTCCATTGCATATTCTTTTTTTTTCCTCTCTTTTTCTGTCTTTTCTGAAGAATTCTCAGTTGCACTTTTTGAACATTTACTTTTTTCTCCTGTCACTGTTTCCAAACAAAGATTTCTTTGCCTTTACTTAAGGACTAAGTGTGATTAATGGTTAAATGGTTGGGAATCACCTCATGGTTTTATTTCTCCCCTTTTTCAAGTACATATTGTAGCATCTATGATCTAAAGGTAAATTCTTTCAAGTTCCCTTGAGCCAAGAAACCTGACTATATTTTTTCTTCATGTATCACCACTTTTTGTGAAAGTTACTGCCAGCTCATTAGAAAAAGAAACTTGTCACCAACCACTCATTTATTATAAGGTGTGAAATATCCTTTATAGTGAAAATGAACTACTCAATGTAATTAACTATAGCAGCACAGTAAAATTTCAACTACACCTAGGTTCTCATGGAAAAGGCAAGATCATATCTTTCATACAAGAGTATATTTAGACATCATACTTTAAATTATGTAGTTTATAAAAGATTTCTTTTGTATGGTAGAAAATACAGAACTGTGTTAAACAGCAGATTTTAGAGATTTAATTTGAAATATTAGTTGCATGAAAGAGTTTTTGAGGGGTTAGAAACCTTTAAAGGTAAAAAATTATTTTAAATCTTTTAGTTGTTCAGCTTCTGTATTTTAAGGTCAGTTTTAGTAAAACAGACAAGAAAGAGCAGCACTTGGTCCTGTACAAAATACTAATTATCAAGTGTTTTTATTTCAAGAGCCATTAAAAACAGCTTGTAATTTTATATGCAAATGCATTATACAACTGTACACTTTATGCAAATGTGGCCCTTTTGGCGGAAATAGCTGTTTTACTTAAAACTAAAAGTAGAGGTGGTACAGATATTATGTATTACAGTGCAAAGAATGGCCAGTATCTTTGTCTGAAAAGGAAGAAGCTTCAGAACATGGGAGCAGAAACGGTTGCAAACAAAGTTAATTATTACAAAATGCGTTGAAAGAAATACTGACTGAAGTAGAAACTCAAGTGAAATTATATTTTCCTTTGGCTTTGCAGGGAGATAAGTAGTATTTGTCATGACCTCCAAAAAGGGGGAAATTAATATGATTTATGTTATGCTGGGAGGGCAGGTAGTGTTGTGAGTGCAAGATGAATGGCAGGAAGGAACTTGGTGTTTCAAAGGTGAATGATGTACAATATAAAATATAAACCGACCTGGGAATAAAGAAAATAGAAATTACTTGGCCAGTTTAGGTGCTGGGAACAGTGTGTGTCTATACAGTGTGTCTGCTCCGACTGTGATGGCAATTTGTGGTAGTCTTCCATCTACTTCATTAGCCCTTGAAAGCCACACAGCCCAAGAGGCTATTACAGGGTGAGTTTTTCCTTGTCCTTCCTTGATGTATTCCACTTCATAAAGGATACTTAAATATTCCCTATGATGGGTACTAGAACCTACTTCTTACTGGTGAGTGTTCTTGTCACCTCACTGGAAGCAAATGTGTGCATGTGCCTCTTCTTACTGTTCGAAAGTCCTGGTGACCTTAGGAAGCTTTTTGGTAGAGTCCTTTTCTTTCTTCTTTAGAGTACTTACCCTGAAACTGTTTTTTCAATGTGATCCTTCGTTGTGCATCAGATGTTCTTGTTCTTTAGTAATTTTTTCTAGGTAGCACCTTCCTGGCAATAAAAATGATAGGCAAAGGTCATACTTTACTTTTCTGCTGATTTAATTATATTGCACCAGTTACTAAGAGCAGGCTTGGATCCAAGAATGTTAATTTTAGGACTATAAATCAAATGTGTGTTACTAAAAGGGGTTAAAAATAGATGTTGAAATTACAGTAGTATAGAAGCTTAATATAATTACTGAAATAGTTCACTCATTTCAAACAGCTTGAAACTCTAGGACATGCCAGCATTCATGATCATCATGCTTATGAATATACCTCCAGTATGGATTTCTACTGACCTGTTTCACTGTCACTTAGAAGAAAGTATGGTGTTGCTTTTTGGGCTTATTCTGATAGGTTTGTTAAATATGCAAGCAATTACTTCAGTGGTGAATGAGTAAAACAGTTTTCCTATCATAGGTTCAGTACTTTTTTTTAATATTTTCTTTTTACTTTGATGACTATTCTTTGTTCTTTATTTCTTTCAGGGCTGTATTGCTCACTATTTTAGTAAGTGGTAGCATGGATCTTTCTGTATGAGAAACTAATATTTCATACAGTCACCCATAATTTTATTTTCTCCTGAAGGAAAGAAATTTCTGGTCTACAGTCCTTCCATTTGTAGATAAATATTCTTCCTGAATTTGTGTGTGTATGTGGACTTCCTGTAATTGTTGATAATATCACTTCTCACCTGTTGTACACAGCATCAGCATTCTATTAAAAATATAAAGTTGCCCCAGTTAAGAAAGAAATCTTGAACTCAAAAATAAGAGAGAAAAATGTGTAAGTTATTGGCTTGGGGGTGAGAAAGTCTCAGGCATAAAAAATTACAGCAAATTATGCTATCTATTATGAAAAAGGGCCTGCAGGTAAGAGAAGTATTTTTCATGTTATCAGTCTTGGTTTTCCAGTTGTAACACAGATTCTGTGTGCTACCGTCAAAGACCAGTTTGATCTGGCTTAGTTGTGGGCACATGGTCACATATCTGTTGAACTACTCAGAGCGTGCTAAGGGTATACAGGCTGACTTTATGCTTTAATAATGGCTTTGATGTTGATTTTGGCTGCAGGACAGGCAGTATGTGATTTGCTGTAATATCTACTGGTATGAAGCTAATTGGTCAAAAGAATTGGAGTTGATCTACACTAACAGCGAATTTTTACTGGAGCAGTACTTTGCATCATACAGCTCTAGTTGTCTTTTCTTACACCTGGTACTAATGGGCTAGAGCTGGGCTTTCCGTGTTGTGCACCCACAGCCGCATTAATTTTCTGTGTTTGTATTGATTTGCAAAGAACTCCATACAGTGCATGCACAAAACCTTGCAACATATATTTGTCAAGCAGATATTTCAGTAAATAAGAAATAATGAATTTGAAGTAATTAAACCTGTAACAGCTCTTTCCATCTTCATCTCCAGTTTAAGTTAAACAATGGCTTGCTTTGGTTCCACTTGGCTGACAACACAAATTCATGTAGATGTATACCTATGTGCATGTGTGTGTTATAGAACGGGGTTTACTGTGTCAATCTATTTATTTTTATTATTTAGAAATATTGCTGAAATGGAAAATTTGTATGTCAAGGTACTATTATGTTTTATCAAAAGCTTGCTCTCAAATTTCAATTGATTTCTGAGTTGTAAGTAATTTAATTTTCATGTACCTTTTATCCTCATTTGTTGCTTTTATGAGACACTGGAAATTTTTTTTTTCCAACTGCAAGTCAGCTATGCATTGTGGGAACTGAAGCTTTAGTATTGACAAAATTAAAATATACCTTTTCCTTAGAAACAGAAATGCTTGCTAGATGCTCTTGCTTTCCAAAGGGTATAGGTTAGAATTGCAAATACCATGGTAGGAGACGAAGTCACCTTCATGAAGCATGAAGCTTGCAGAAAAGTTTCCTTATCTCTACTCTTCATGGTTTTCTCTAACTGTAACTGGAACAAAGAATTGCAAACTATGTATAGCAATCTCATTTACAGATATTTAAGTTTGTCACCATCAGATATTTATTCAGTGCTGAAAAAGGTCTTGCAAAAAATCAGTTGATTTTAGCTTTGTATATCAAAGCTCTAGGTTTATTAAAATCATCAATAAGCAATTTTAAAATGTACTTTGTCAAAAATTAATAGTTTGGAAAACTTTACAGTTCCTATTCTTTTTTCTTACCTCTTATTTAAATGCTCAAATTAATGTAGTTCAAGATGAAGCAATTGTTCCTTGATTCTTCAGGCCAGTGTCTCCTCCTAATTTGGTTCCATATTTGGGAAATTTCATCAGAATTGTTTAGTATTAACCTTACTGATTAATCCTGTAAAGTTCTTAATGCAGTTCTTAATGTATGCTGCTACTGGCACAGCTGTAAACCTCCCAGTGGGTGTATATGCTATAAATGTAGTAATCTCAGAAACACAGATATGATGTGCAGATGTGCTAAGTGTTTGAAAGGATCAGTCAATGATCAACTAGCCAGCTATCAACTGATGGTCACAATGTCCTTGAAACCGACTCTGTTAGTTTATTAAATTTGCCCTAGATTGTTACTGACCAGTAATAATAAATGCAAGAGTTGGACTTAAAGAATCTGATTTTATTTTCCAATCTCAATGATTCTATGATTCTAAGACTGAGTGAAAGAAAAGGCCAGCTAGAGAAATGATGGTTACTCTTGATTTTGATATTGGATTTTGAAAATGGATGATGGAAAATGTGAAGATTAGACTTAAGACACCTCTTAAATTATGAACTTTCAGCCTCTTAGGGAGTTGTGAATATGGTTTTTGAGGGAATGCATATAGGCAAGACATAAACAAGAATTATTAAAATATATTCAACCTTATTTTCTTCCCCGCCATGTTGTTCTCACAGCTCAACTCATGTCATATGCTGCATTTCTCCACTCCAAGAATTTCAAGTCCCGTCCTCCGCACCATGAGCCCTATAGCCTATCTATCCATCCACTTGGACCCTCTGAGGGAGGCTGGTTTACCAAGGAGTCAGTCAGCTGAGAGCCACTCCTCTTACTCCCGCTCAACTGGTCGTAGGCAGCTTCCTGTCATTCCCTGTGGCAACAAGTTCCCCCCTGTCATTCGCATCTCAAAAGCACAACTTGAGCAGGTGAATAAGCCTTGTCTTCATAGAAGTGACTGCATTGTAGCAGTCATCTGCAAAGTTTAACATTTTCAGTTGCTCTGCACAGTCTGGTAGTAGGCATGTGCTAGTCATACTGCTATACACAGCATCTTAAAAATGTTTTGAAAGATGATCTTGGGGAGTAAGAATGGATCTTTTCCAGGAATAGAGTTGGGAGTACTCTGTGGGGAAGATACACTGTTCCACTTTGAAGAGGAGAGTATTTAAGGAGCTGTTATTCAGGTTAAGATCTGGAGCTCTGGATGTTCTGGAACACGGATTCACTTCCTCAAAGATTTTTCTCTTGAAAAAAGATAGGATTATAAAATTTAGAGAAAAAAAATTTACTTTATTTAAAAGTAAGAATAATGGATTCCTATAATCACAGTATCAGCTGAGTTTCAAATTGGGAACACATATTAAAATTTGGACTATCCTAAATGATTTTAATGTGTCAAAAAGGGATCTAGAAATAGTCAGATTTTTTCATTGGAAATAAGCAAATTATAAATTTTTCCCCTTCTACAGTATATAAAATAAAGATGGCAATTATCAGGGGTAACAGGTAATGAAAAATGTCACTAGAGAAAGGGGACTTTTTATAGCTTTGTATTTCCAGTTTCATTTCAATATGAAAGATGAAGGCTTGCAATCATAATTGAAGTAAAGTAATTTTTGTATTAGTTGCAAAAATGTTGAGATTTGCTAAGTAGCATGTGTTTGCATTGTTGGGTAAAGCAGTATGACATAGCATTAGTGCATAAGACTAGCATATCATCATCATTTTACCATTAATATTTCATTGGTTCATATTTTTTGTTGCCTTTCATTTCCAATGTGTTTTTCAATATAAATAGTTCTACATTGCAGACATTTTTTCTTTTTCAGCGAAGAATGAACAGGAGTATTTATATTAAAAGTAATACATCAACCTTAGTTACTTTCCAAATTCCTTGGGATCACTGATGTGTGATAGCAAGGCAAACTTCTGTTTTTCAGCTGAATATTAAAAAAAATATTTCTGTGCTTATTGTATAAAAACAAACAGCAGCTCCCCAATGTTCATGATTGTGAATGTGATAGATACCAAAATACCATATTCTTCATGATAGCTGACATATTGACTACCTCAAGGGACCTAGGACAAATTAACTCATTATTAGTTAAGCTTCAGTATTTTTCAGCATTGGTTTGCATCCTAGGATGCAAAATTACCTACTTTTACTTTTTTTTTTTTNCCACAGAGGGTCTTCTCTGGCTTCCTTAGTACCCAAAAAATAAAGAGAGCTGCAATATTAATAAGGGCTGAAAAGTGATGTACTTTGTCATGTGAAGAAGATCTGGCATTGTGCCAGCTGCTGCTACTTGGTGGAATGAGCATTAAGCCTCTTCTTTCCTTTTACCCAGTAAGTGTTGGACTGCTGTGTTGCTTTTTGAGCTATCATTTGAAAGTTCCAACTGTGTTAAGAATTTCCATTTGCTATGGAAAGGGCAAGCACGTGATTGTTTAGTTCATTCCAACAATGAAAGCCTCATGTACTTCATGGCTTACTGAAGAATTCAAAAACTTTTGCAAGTCCTTCTTTTTTTGACATATTTAAAATATTTAAAAGAATTTTAATGTCATTTATGTTAATCTGTATAAATATTTGATACTGAATATATTCTCACGTCTTTCCTGCTGTCTGCTATTTGGTTCATCATTCAGAACTAATGAATTACAGAGGTCAGGGATCTGTACTGTGGAATTTAGTTTCATGTATCAAAAAAAAAGAAATGATACATTTGTTTCTGAAATTAAGCAAATCGACTTTCTTTCCAGATTTTTGCTGAATGAGGGTTCAGGAACTCTAAACTATGTTCCTGTACTTTGGTATTGGATAGAGGAGGTAATGAAATCTCTGTATATTCTCTGCTCACTAGTGCAGAGAGGCTATAGTTTGTAGGTTGGTCTATATTTGTTCAATAGAGGACTCCTGTCTTGCCATACATAAATAATGAAAGAGAATTGGAGTGTTTTGCTTCAGCTCTCCTTAGTTATTCAACTTGCAGCATAAAGAAAAGAGTATGGCAGCATTACAGCTCATAAAAAAACATGAATTCTTTGTACTTGGGTATGAAGAGTATGTCTGGGGTGCTATTAGTGTCCTTCTCATCTACAGCATGGTCAAATTGTACAGCAAATCCTCTTGAAACCTGACCTTTTTCTTTTTTTCTGTGAATTTTTGAACCAGATGAATTCTCTGCTCTTTTAGAGAGCTGCAATGGGTGTTGTGTGAGGTCAATGGTAAAGGCGATGTGAGTGCAGCAACTACTGACCAGGGCCGTGTGTGAAGATACTACTTAAGTAGTTGTTGTGCTAAATGTGTAGCTGTGTCTTAAGAAGCAATCAAAATCAGTGATCTCAGATTTTCATCTCTCATTTCTCAGCTCTAATTCTGCAATAAGATAGTGAACATCTCTTCTAGCCACTGCAGCAATATAGAATTTTTCTAAACTGGCTGCTCTACATTATGATACAGCCCTTAACAAAGGTGAATACCTGTTTTGTCTGTCATTCAGGTGTATTTTCTTTTTTCAGTGTGCTTAATCAGGTATGTGCAAGGAGGCTAATTTAAATTTAAATTATTTTTATGGTTATTCATTTTGTTAGAGAAGGATAATCTGTGTCTCTCAGGTTATGCAATTAGAATTAGTTGGCTCTTATACAGATATTTTCTCTTCTGCCTTAAATTTGTCAAATTTCTACCCTACTGGAACATTTAAAAAATATTTTGTAATTATATACCTATATAATTAGTTACAAAATGCTCTGAAATTTTCCCACAAGAAGCTATGGAAATGCAATTACTATCATATTCATATCCAAGATGGGAAATAATATACTGATCTGAGTTGATAAATTTACCTTAATTTTTAAGGAATTCGGGGACATATAGAAGAATAAGGTAGGATTTCTTGACATGTTCAGGGATTACTTAGAGAAAGAATGCATATCCCTTATAATTGTTTTTTTTATTTTACATGTTTCAGGTTTATGTGCCAGGAGTGCATATAACTGTTGTAAATTTTGCTTTTTTTAATGAACTAGTTTTAGGAGGTTTCACTGGTCTGCAATAGCAAGAGAATGAAATTTACATTGGTTTTCACATTTAACAATCCTTTTTAGAACACAAATAAACAAAAACCCAAAAGGTTCTTTTCAAATTTGTCAGTGATGTTAACTTGGTACATATGGTAGGATTACTATAAAACTCAGCTAGTTAACACTCTAGTTTAGAATTTAAAATATCATGAAGGGATAAATTTGTCCAAAATCCTCTTCCGAACTTCATTTTCAAAGCATGGCACATTATCAAATAGATATGTGTTTGAAAGAAAAGAGGAAACAGTTTTTCTCTGTTCAGTGAGTCTGCGTTTTTATTCCTGCCATGGTTGAAGCCATAATTTGTCTGTACAAAAAAGGTTCTAATTTCAGATTTTACAGAATTGTTATACTTCTTGTTACCTCGCCTGATGGAAACTATATTGAGTCAGCATGAGGTTTAAGTTAGGTTCTTCTGTGTTTGAATCAAGGCATGAATTCAAGGAGTTAGTCGAATTTGTAGCTTCTAGAACTGTTTCATACACAGTAGAGTTGATTTTATTGAGTAGGGGAAATGCAGAGATGTTGTACCATCTCATTCATGACAGGGTAATTGTTAATAACTGTTACTTCAATAAAATTTAGCCTAGCTTACTCACATTCTTTTAAGCAACTGGATCTTATATTGATAATGATGTTTCTAGAAGAATTTTCTTCTACACACTCTTTTTCTAATGCAAACAAGTAAAATTTTATTTGTTACTTTTGGCCAAGTGACAGGGGAAATTGCTTGATACATAGAAATCTGCTGCCTTTTCAGGACAGTCTTTTGTCTGAAGGAAGTTCTTCAGGCATATTTTGTTCACATCTGCCTTTGGTGTAAAGAAGAATTAAATCGTACAGGATATTAAGTTCTTCCAATGGGAACTTTCCAAGTAGTAAATTAAGTAATTAAGAGTTGAAGACAAGCAGTCAGCATGAGCGACTTTACTTTTTCCAAATAATGTGTTGCTATAGAGAACATTTCCATTTCTAGTGACAGAACCATTCTTGGCCATTCTGCTTCTGCAGGTTTCTCTACTAGAAGCAGCAGAAAAGTCATGAAGGTCTGGACAATGAATTAGCCTTGGTAATAGCATCAACATACATTGAGTCAAAAAACCCCAAACGTATATGAAGTTATAATTGTTTTAAATATTTGTGTTTTCTGGCATTAGCAGTGCATTTAAGATTCCCAAAATTGGAAACCATAAGTTTCAGCTATTCTTCTCTGTCCTTGAAGTTACCGTTTTTCTTTTTTTAAATTATTCTTTTAAAATGCCAATCCTATTCAAAACACATGTGATTTATTACATTTTTCCAACATCATAATTTCATTAAATAAGTAAAGATGTTTCAGGAAAGCTAAGTGGTCTGTAGAATTTCCCATAGAGAGCTGATTAACTCTGGGGTCAACAATTGTTTCCATGATGACACTTCATACTATAATCATCTTGAAATAAATAACTGGTTACAGTTCAGAACATAATGACTAATGACTATTTCTCATGTAATTAAGTTATAATTGATCTAATTAATATAATTAATATTGTTCCTGTAGATAATTGTACATACTGTCTATAGTATCATCCATAAGATAATCTTTTAGACATACTTATTTCTTCAAATATTTTTCTTCTAGTATTAAAATCACATATGATTCTAGTGCAACTGTAATTACAGAGAAAAAATTTCACACCTCTGAACTGTGCATTAAGGCAAATCAATGTTTTCTTTGTTTGAAAAGAACTATTTCTATGGAACTCAAGAAAAATAATACAATACTAACCATTTTAATTGCAGTATCACAGGAGTGTTATGTGAGTCTTGTGAAGTAATAGTCTGTAAGTGCCTCTGCTTTCCATTTTAGCAGTAAATTTCAGGAATGTTTTTCAACTGGTTTATGCTGCTTATTATATAGAACTAATTTCAAATTGAATGAGTACTTGTTTTAGTCATGTTACCAAACTAATTAGCCACTTATTTACAGTCACAGTCATTCTCTAAAAGCCATTTAAGATACTATTTTTATAACAATCAATATTTGCTTTATTGAGTATTTGAGGATATAGTTTTATATTATAACAAAAAAAATCTTATCTGATAAGTGGTGTAGGAATAACTGAAAAGGGAAGATGTTTAAAGAATTCAGAAGTTAAGCCATGGCTAATAAGCCTTAGAGAAAGACTGTAGATCTCTATGTTCTTTATCCTCAAAAGCTCCCTATCACATTAGAGAATTTGGAAACACAGTTGTACATTTATAACTCTGCATCTTATTCCATCGTCTTCCCATTTCTTGCAACCTCCATGTAAATCCAAAATTAACATTATAGAAGAAATAATATATCTGAAGAGCTGTGGAGAGCAACATGTGCCTCTTTTCAGATAGGTGTAAAAAAATCTTCATATGTTACTTCCCTTTAGTCTAGGATTAGAGCCTGCCACATGCGAGTTTTTGCCAAAAAGGTGATGGTGTCCTGATGACCGGGAGTTCCTACAAATGCCTGGAGTGCTTGCAGTGCTATATACATGGGGCTATTGAAAGGGATTCAGTATCAAAATTTACAATCATCTCTAGTCTGATGTTCCATAACATTGAATTATAGCCATGTATTTCTCCTGTTTATCCCCATATTAGTCTATTTGTAGAAATGGCCAATACACTTTAGTAAATGTGTAATTAATTATCTTTAGGTAGACTCTTATGAGCTTAATCTGGGAATGGAATGTAAGGGATACAAAGGATTGCACTCTAGAAAGTCAGTAGGAGTGATAGTAGTAGGTAGGGAGGATTTTGGGAAGCACGTCTGTTTGGAACAGAAAGCTGTGTGCTGTCACCCAAGATGTAAAGCATGGCACTGGTTTAGTCATATGAGAATGGCCCTTACAGTTAATTACAGGACACTGCACTTATATACCCTTGGCACTTTCATGCAACCTGCAGTTCAAGTTTCTTTGCAGAGGCATAATGTTGTGCAAGGAAATAGAAATTAAGGGATGTAAATAAAAAAACCTCATGAAGTAAGAGGAAGCTGGTGAACTGGAAACATTTAGGGAGATTTTTTGGTCTTGCCAAAGTTGCAGACTTGTACTAACATTGGTTATATTCCTGCTGGTTACAGAGCTAACCATGGGTGAAAAAGAAGCAGGGAAAAGAGAAAAGATACATGGGGTTTGTTCTCCTGGATACAAAAGCTTCAAGGTTTACTAAGGTAGGAAAGATATTCTGAAGAGTAAACTGATTAGGTGAAGTGTCTTCAGAATGTCCAGTAGTACAATGATGGTGTATTACTACGAGAAATTACAAATAATGAAAGGATTAGCAGAAACAAATCTGTACACCATGTTTCTAAGAAGCCTGAAGTCCTGACAGCACTTCACATGCAGAAGTGTCAGACATCATGAGTGCAAGGAAAAAGCTATTGCTGACATTGTACAATAATCCATATTCACACCTTTATGTCTTTCAGACTTAGCAGTTTTGCAGACCTAAACTCAGTATTTCATTCCTCTACAATTCCTCTGTGTATATGTACACACAGGCATTCATGCAAGCATATCACTTAGTATTGCAGCCTGTCAAAGGTTTTAAAGGAGGAAAGTTTACCAGATGTCATAAAGGATGTCTGAGATATATTTAGGTTGTTGTTTAGTTCTTTTTCCTGGAGATCCCACTCACTGTCATGTAAAATTTCTTGAAGAAATGCAGGATAATTTCTCATCTTGGTTCAAGTGTAATTTGAGAAAACAGAAAGGAATTTGGAAATTATTTAGGGAAGGCCAGAAGATTCAAGGCTATGGTGATGGTAATTTCATTCAAATATTTTGGAGTGAAAGGAGAACTTCGAATTCATTGTTCCATATATTGTCTCAGCCATTTTTAATCGTCTGTTGTATCACATAACACCTGTTGAAATATGGGAATTGCAATAATCAGTGTTATAAAATAGTAATCATAGTGAGCTGAAACATAGGATTTTAAGTTGTATTCCCCATATTTTACTTCTTAGATAAATTGTAACCTTTGTTCCTGAGGTTTATTGTTTTACGTAACTGACATGATTAAACATAAAAATTTGCATAGGATAAGAGTGGCACAAGAAATAAAAATATGAGGATCATTTATGGTTACCCATTTAAATTTCTTGCACATATAGGTAAAATGTCAAGCCCAGCGGGAATATAATTCAGTTCTTGTGCTTTGAGAAGACTAATACGAGGTTTATTGACCATGTGAGAAAACAAACTTTTGTTTGTTAGTGAATACAAATAAAGAAAGTGATATATGTGTTCAAAAAACCATTTCTGAAAATATAAATTACTCAATAGTACTGGGTTTTTACTGCTGCTTAGTCCAGTATCCTTTTCTTTTCTCCATTTGTTCAATGTTTCTTTTTCACTAAGAGCTCCTGCCTATTTAATTGTAGGTGGTTTAACAAGCGTAGTCTCCTCTTTCTTGAATGTAAGGGTTAAATCTATATGGCCAAGATCTGCCTGAAAGACTAGAAAATTCTCTCTCCAAATGTGGCAAAGGACATGAAGTCTGTTGAAAAATGTAAATTAACTTCAGAGCTGCTTTCTTCTAGCAAAGAATTGATATGTGAGAGAGGTGTCACAAGGAAAAGAGAGTTTTCATGTAAACATATGTGAGCCAAGGAGGATTTAAATGCAATTGAAGTTCTTCTGGAAATATAGGAAATAGATAAATATCCTTCTGAAAGCTAATGCCTAAGTTTGTCTTGCCTTTGTAAGTTGAGAACTCACCAGGATCATGCTATTCTAAGGGAAGTCATCCTTCAGGTAGGTGGAAGTCAACTCTGGTGTTTTAATCCTGAGCTATTTGAATCGGCAGCTAGACTAGCTCATCCAGTGAAAAGTTTGGAAAAGGAAATATTTTACACGACCTTACTTTTGAGATACATCTGCAGCCCTGGAGAATGAAGTATTGAAACAAGCTAAGGACAGAGCTCAGTGGACAGCAAATACCCAAGTGATCTCTCCAAAATTCAAACTTGCTCTTCCAAGGACAATATTGCATTAAAAATTCCTGAACCACTTTTACCCAGCTTGTAGGTGAAAATTTTTGAATGAGCTGATGATTTTTGTCTGACAGGCCAAAATAAGTTCCTCTATAATGTGAAACCAAGTCCTTCAGTGAAGGCTCCCTGGAGATGGAGGTGTATTGTCTTAGGGCAAGTTTCGACATATGTATGAAAACCAATGGGACAGCTGCCCTGTTGCATAGACCTTTTTTATTTTTTCTTTTCCTCCAGTTTAATCCATTTTCCTTTCTGTGTAGAGTTCTTGCTAAACTGTCTTTTTACACTTGAGATTTCCTCTGTTCTTTCTGTAGCTGAACTGACGTTTTTAGATTCTCTCAAAAGAAGTCTTTTGAACCAAGAAACACTTAACTGTCTCAAAAGGGAAATAGTGTTTCTTTCAGATGAAAGAACCCGGACTGAGAGTAAGAGGAGATGAGGAGGACTTTTGCCAAAACTGAGTTACTTCAGATTTTTGCTCAATGTACCATTTTAATTCAGCAAACATGAAGGACTGTATTGGCCCAGCCTTGAAAACAAATTATAAAGGAGAGAAAAGAGGTAGACTCTTACTGCAGGTCTCTGTGGCTTTTTTGTGTGTGTTTGGTTGGTTGGTTTTTTTGTTGTAATTTCTTTCCCCCTTTAGTTTAGTTTCTATTGCCAATAGTACCAATGTACTAGCTCTTGCACAAGCCCAGTAAGCTCAGCACCATATATAATTCCTGTAACAAAAGCAAGTAAAATCTGTATTGTAACATAGCATAATCTTAGCAGCACTTCACTGGTTGTCTTCTACCAGCTGTGCATCAAAAAAGTGTTTTTAACCAAACTCAGACTCCAGTTTCCACTTTCTGTTGAGTACAGATTGTGTCAGATTCATGAGGCTACAGAGTAGAAAGGAAAACAGCTGAACTCTCTGTCCATGTAGAGAAAGATGTAAAGGTATCCCCTTGAATTTTAAATTTTCTTTTTACTGTTTACACCAACTTACTCCATCCAAGATATATAAGCCAGAATGTAGGACTCCTCTTCACATGAGAATGCATTCCTCCCACATCCCCAGAGACAAAACTTGGGTATGTGCTCTCTCTTTTTGTATATGCTCTCTCTTTTTGTATGTGCTCTCTCACCCCCTCCCCTCATGATTCTTGTGTTTGTGACGGGATAGTGGCCTGTCTTCCATGGGGAAGGTGAGAAACAACTCCATTTGGGTTTTTTCCCTACTTGATGGGAACTGGAGGAAGTGGGTTTATGTCCTTCAAGTAGGGAGGGACATGAAAGCAGGTTTCCCATTTCCTGGACATGTACTCTAACAATTAAACTGTGTGCCAGAGACAGCACTCATCATAACCAACTGTTTTTCAGAGGCAATCTGATTTAATGATATATGCAGGTTTTAGGAGTGCTTTGCATGTATCTATTGGATCAGGCCTGTTAGGGCATTTAGATGTGTAAGTATTTAGTATTTTCTTAGTTACCTTAGGTAAGGAGATATCCTAACCAGGTTACTTAGTTAAAATGGGGCGTAAGCTTCAGTAGGAAAAGTAATAACTAATACTGGATACTCAGGAAAGTTCTTTTTCTGGGCAAAAATATATTATGAGTATGGAATTTCTGAATCTAAATATCACTGTGTTCTTTTTCTTCTGTATTTGTCTAAAAATACTGCTGTGTACTTGTTAAAGAGTTTACATTTATGTGCAATTTATTCTAAAAGTGTTCAAACTAAAGTAAAATAAATAAAAATCTGCCCGTTAGGTTGGATCTCATTTCCAGAGAGATTACTTGCTAACTGCAACATTTTTCACTGACATTACGTTTGTTTTTACATGTTACATATTTTTGTCTTAGGATGATAGACTATTTTTTTTTCTAATTATCTGCATTACATTATGAAGTTAGGTATTATTTGAACATTGTGATTCATAGGAATTGTTATATAATGTATCTTGAAGATATGGAACCAAAGCTGCTATTTAAAGGATGTTACTTTTATAACATGCCTGAATTTCTCACCTTTTTCTTTAATTTTCCAATGCAGATAACAATACCCAGACCTTCAGTGGCATCCACACAGTCTGCTTCAGAGAGCTTTCACTACGGCCACCAGCTAGAGAGAAGAGAGCAGGATGGTCACTCTGTGGAACACACTGTGGAACTTTCCTCTCCAAAGGAAAGTTTGCCAGGTTTGGTTGGGACAGAAGATCCACTTCCAGCTAGTGCCAGCAGACCAGATTTGATACTTAATATTAGCCAAGAGGTGCTTGACAGGGAAGGACTTGTCAAAGAATCTGTCAATGTCCTGGACTGTGACCAAAAGGACCTATCTGAACACAATAGGATACAGGAAGAGAAAGAACTTGGGAATATTCCTGTGGAGGAGGCTGAGGAAGAAGGGCTTCCAGTGATTTCTGAGGATGCTATTGCAATGCTAAGCAAAGAACAGAATTCTTCTTTGCCAGGAAACTCAAAATCTGCAGAAGAAGAACCTCTAACAAATACTGAAGCAGCTCAAGAATCAAAGTCAAGGCCTGTCTGTTTGGTGCCAAATCAAGATGAGGTTCTGAAGTCCATAGCACCTAAAACATCAGAATTGTCTTCCTCAAGACTTAGTAGCACACATGTCAATAGACAGGCAAGCAAAATAGCAACCATTCAGGAAAATGGTTTTCATTCTGATAAGGAAGAAGTCCATAGCCAAGATCTGAAATGCCACCAAGTGGCCCTTACTACTTTTTTGCAGCAGGAGAATAAAAAAGAGAAAAATGCTCCCAGAAATGGAGAGTTACTCCACTGCATTTCAGAAAATGAGAATTCTTATCGATCTAAGAAGGACTCAGTTAAATCTTCTTTTGTATTCAGGCAGAGTCGAATCCCAGTTTTAGCACAAGAGATAGACTCAATGTCAGATTCCTCTTCTGTTTCTGCAAAGGAAAAGCTTCTTTTAAAAAAGGCCCATCAGACAGACTTGGTCAAATTACTTATAGAAAAGAGACAGCTCAAATCTTTCCTTGGTGACCTCTCAAGTGCCTCTGATAAGTCACTGGAGGAAAAAATGGCTGCTGCTCCAGTGCCATTTTCTGAAGATGATGTCTTAGCTTCATTTTCTAGATTAACACTGGACTCTCATTTCAGCAAGCAGAATGAAGATAGCTCTTTATCTCCAAGTAGCCCTCAGTCCAGAAAAAGCAAGATTCCAAGGCCAGTGTCTTGGGCAACTACTGACCAAGTCACCAGTTCAAGTTCAGCTCAGTTCTTTCCTCGGCCACCACCAGGAAAACCGCCTATTAGACCTGGGGTAGAAGCTAGGTAATGCAGAGAAAATAGAAATAGATTTTCAGGTTGAAAATGGAAAAATGGATTTGAGACTGCAGTTACTGTGCAGGATGTAATCCTGTGGAAGTTCCATCCTTTAAGTAATTTTTAAAAAATTGCTGGGCTTCAATTCTCTGAGAAACTTTACGTTGTTGGAGAATGAATGAGGAGAAACTGTTACACAAGAATGAGCCTGGTTCACTGGTAAAACTAATACATCAATATATGTGTATTCAATATTTTGAAACCTGACAATCTATAACTAAATCTTTACACTTTTTTTTTAAGTGACGTCACTTTTCCAGAACTGCTAGTTATTTACAATCCCACTGAAATTTTTAGGAACTGTTGTATTCAGCCCTCTTCAAAATTAATCTCTTCTTAATGTAGACATTGTAAATATTTGGAGATTCCAGCAATCAATATTGAGCCAATTGACTATGCTCAGATCATGTCTAAGTAAACCAACTAATTAAAGGAGGGCAGAGTGAATTTTAGAAGACCTTCCTTTGCCACATCTATATGCAGACAACCACAACCTAGTTTCATCAGTGTCCACATTCCCAAGATAAGGATACTTTTGATACAGTAGTGCAAAATCATTTGAAGGAAGTTGCAGTGGGCCTTGTCATCCCTTAAAATTGTGTATGGGAGTGTACTGATGGTGTGCAGGAATCAATGTACCTCTCTGAAACAATAGCAATAGCACTGTTCTTCAGTGCACTTCTTCCAACACCACCAGGAAATTTCAGTTATCCTGTAAACACTGAGGCTGTTTATGTGGGTGAGTTTATGTAAATATAAATACTGTGTTGAGCTGAACAACACAAAAGCCAAAGCCTAGATCCAAACGCCTCTACCTAGTGGGAAAGTTGAGCTTCACATATCTGTTTGGCAATGCAAGCTTCTCCTTAGTTTCCAGTGATACAGAGTTTCTATTTGAATTTTACTGAATAGGTGGAAATAGAAATAATCTTTCTTTGTTTCTTCTTAAGGTTGCGCAGATACAGAGTCCTAGGCAGTAGCAACTCGGACTCAGATCTCATCTCTCGTCTGGCTCAAATCCTACAGAATGGATCTCAAAGACAAAGGAGTTCTACCCAGTGTAAGAGTCCAGGATCTCCACATAGTCCAAAAACGCCCCCCAAGAGCCCTGTCATCCCCCGCCGCAGTCCCAGTGCCTCCCCTAGGAGCTCTTCTTTACCCCGTACTGCCAGTTCTTCTTCGTCCCGGGCTGGGAGATCCCATCATGATCAGAGGAGTTCATCCCCACATTTTGGGAGGAGTAAATCACCTCCTAGCCATTCAGGCTCCTCATCTTCTAGGAGGTCCTGCCAACAAGAGCACGGCTGCAACAAAACAAGCAAGAATGGTCTGAAAGGATCTGGCAGTTCTTTCCACCATTCCACAAACACTAAGACTTCCACAGGAAAGAGCAAATCAACTACTAAGCTTAGCAGATAGGAACTGGGCCTTGACAGGTATAAAGTCTCCTCCTAAATCTGATGCATGTTGTGTCTGTGTACTGTGTATTTAAAAAAAATAATCAAAAAAAAAGTGTATTAAAAAAAAAAGGTGTTGAATCTGCACATTTTAAAGAAAGTAGCCATTGTAAACTATTCATGAGAAAGCATTCTGTGTAAATAAGTGGCCAGGCTTTGCCTTAGAGCAGGCAGCAAGCAGATCCACAAGATGGGAAGTAGAGGCCAGGATAAGAATGACTGGGTAGTCAAAGAGGTGCAATGTATTCAGAGTGAAAAAGTATCTTGAAGGTGAGTGTTTTAAAATGGTATTAATCTCAATGTATTTAGTTTCCCTAGTTACAAGATTTGGCCTAATTATTTAAGGCCTTACATACTCAAGGAGTATGTAAGAAAACCTGAAATGGTTATTTCCAAAGTGACATCACCACTTGGGAGATAAGTACCGCTCAAGCATTTTTTTTCAGTTTTAAAAAAGCACACACTTTAGAAGATGATATTTCTACCTTATAAATTTCTTCCATTTTGAGCTCCACTCACCTCTGAGTCACTGAGTGCTCATTTTGTCCCCTATCATGGCACAAATTTTTACTGAAGTATCATATACCTTACCTCTTCTTGACACTGATGAAATTTTAAAAATAATATTTGACAAGATGATTTTGCACCAATATTATTTAGAAATTTGTTTAGCAGTAATTAGGATTCAAGAAGCTGATTCTCAGTTCAATATCATACTTTTTTTGGGGGAGTCATAGTGGGGTTCTTCAAACCACATTTGGTATGATTTGGAAAAGCATTCCTTCCTAGGAAATGAGAGAAAGGAGTAGATATATGCACTTCATTGGATTTGGCAGATTTACAGTGAAATGCAATGTAAGTTAGGAAATAAGAACCTTTCTTTACCCCCTTAATTCAACTGAAAATAGAACCTTTGTTATTGCTGACTTTGTTTTTCCATTAGGTATGGATCACTTAAACCACCGATCTTACAATGCAGAGATGATTATCAATCAAAATTTTTTTTTATGGTTATTTGTTTTCTAAAATCATGAAAGATGAAACAGAGATGAGGACATTGTCTACTTTGTGAACTTGATAGGTTAGAGATGACAGAAATATACTTAACACCCTTACAAAGTCTGGGTAAGAATATTAATCATCAAAGCAAAATATACAGAAAGGAATCTGAGATTTTTTTTCTATTGGATTCTTGTCATTCTGTTTCCCAAATGTGTTTTTGATAGCCAAACTTCGTTGACTCTCAGTAAAGTCCATGGTGTTTAATTCCTCCAACTTTATTAGGTAGTTAGTTAGTAACATCTTGTGCTCTGCAGGAGTTCTGTAGGGAATGAAAGGTATGGCACCTTTTGTTCTATTCAGAAGAGTGTAGTGGGTCAGAATAGGGACAAACCAGAATGCAAGCCTGAGAAAGATGCAGCCAGCTCTCCTCCCTAATGATTCCTGTTGTGAGGACTCTGGATGCATAGAAGACTTGTCAATTACTGATCTGCTTGCTGTAGTCATATGCCTCTCCAGCCAGCATCTGTGCTTTTTTATTTAACCTCTGCCAAATGAATACCTTTGGATTAAAAAGGGAATATTTTGTCTCTGAGCTAACACATTCTAATGCTGCATTAAAGCTGCCCTAGAGCTGCACTGAATTTCACTTGCTTTGTCAGACTATGTTGATTTTTTTCTTTTCTTACTATGACTATGTATATTGTTTCCCATATGTAATGTAGCACAGTGTGGAACCTTAACTTCATTCAGGTTTCAAGCACTACAGATGAATGCAATAGGTAGGGAATACCTGCGTTTTCTCAAGAAACTGTACCATTGGAAAGTCCTATTCCTTTGTATTATATTGTATAATAGGTGATATACCAATATTTGCATGTCCTCATGGTAAATTATATAATATAAATATTTATATATACATATATGTATATGCTTATATAATCTCATTCTTTCTCAGTTTTCATTTGTAATTTATGGACCACAAATAATACAGTTCCCTTTCTGTTAGTTCCCATATACTTACCTCTTCTATTCTCCCCCTATCCCCGCCAAAAAAATCTGGAATGCACAAATTCTAATAGCCTTTATACCTTGGTACAAAATTGAAGGACTGCTGATTTCTTAACCAGCCAATGTTTTGTCTTGCAGCTTGTTTTTTTTATTTGTAATTTCATGTGCACATTTGCATATGGAACAAGAACAAAGACTCAAAAGGTACTTTTATTTTTTATTACAAATAGGTCTTACTCATTTTTGTTTCATATTGTGAGTTCTTAATTGTGAATACTTGTCATATAGGAACAGTGACAGTCTGTGAATACCTAACGGATGAATGTGACAACAACAAATTCCATCTTTTCCTTCCTGTTTTCTACATGTTTCCTTATGGTACACCATAAAAAAGAATTTGGTCACATTGTGATGTTTTTTGTCCTGGGCACTTGCTGGAATTATTTGTTAAGCTGGTGTGGCAGCCCAATGATTATTTTTCCTTATTTCTGCAAAGCATTTATTATCGTCATATAAGTTTATTTCTCGTGACATTGTCAGTTTTCATAAGTACTAACTTTATACATCCTTGCCTGAAAATGCTGAAGTTGAGGTGTTTGTATTTTCTCTCTAGTGTAACAGAATCCAGAAACAGTAACTGCTTTACAGGTGAGAAAGAATATAACACCTATTTTATGTTGTCTCCAAAGTACAGGCTTGTCCATTGTTAGACATTACTATGTAAAATAAACCAATGCTGTAGAAAATCACTTGTACTTGAACTACTTGCCAATGTAAAACTAGCAAACTATGCCAAAAAGAAAAAGAGAAATCAGTTGTAATTGATGACACAGGCTTCATTGATGATGAAAAAGGTAAAAGGACTGTATACCCCCAGTTGCTTTTTTGCTGTGGATTCAACAGGATCTAAGGAGAAAATCATGAAGATGTGAATGGAGGAGCAATTGTGAATAACTTAGCTTGAACTACCTGCTCTTCTTAAGTTTTTTTCTTGCTTGATACCCTTCTCCCAAAAGTTTACAGAATTGCTTACTATAGTCTAACATAGCAATCAGTTAATGTTATTAAGTAATGGTCAGCTGACCAGCTCATACATAAATATTAGCTTAATATTTCTAGAGGGCCTATATAATCACTAAGGACTCTGTAAGCCTCAGTATTTGAATGTGGAAATGGCTCTGCAGAAAACCACCAATGTACATGTGTGTGACCTTTGTTCAGAGTGTGTGTGAATAGTTTATGGCAGGTTATCTGCAACATATTTTCAGGGACGGGGAAGATTTTTCTCCATTGTACAAAATGACTACAGTTACTCTGCATAGCACACAGCAGCTTATATAGGAATATTAGCTGAGAAATAATAAAATTCAAGGAGCTGTTGCTTTGTCTTTTTCAAGCCTCCATTTCTTTGGAGGGCAGTGCAATGGAGCTATGACATGTAGCAGGTGCAGATGCTGCATGCTCATCTCCTCTTTATGGTATATTCTGTGTTGTGGCCAGCACTTTGGAGCATTTTTTAGAGAAACTGAGGCATGAAGCCTTTAAATTAAAATAGAACTTGAATCACCAAACATTTCACACAGACTTTTGTGCTACAATATTGCATGGTAAAATCAATCTAAGTTTCAATCTCAAAAATCAATAATAATTAACCTCTTTATTAATTACAAATGCCAATTACTACTTAGGTAAAACCCTGCTAGAGTAATAGAAAGTGTGATACAGTAGAGCAATGTTGGCAAGTTGTATGATGCTAAGCACTTATCCACTGCTTGAGCAGGATTAGTAAGTGTAGAAAATTTCACTACTCAAAGGCAGGAGCAAGATGAGGTCTTAAGTGCTAGTTATATATAATTATACAGGAGGCAAACCCCAGTGTGACACAAGGCATTCATTACAGCCACCAGCCACATCCTGTCCTCAGAAATCTGGACATATTCTTACCTTGAAGCCTGCATGTTTGAGATCAGCTTTCTTGCATACCTCACTAAACAGTCTTGATGTATAAGAGACGATTTGGTCCTATATATTTAAAAATGGCTTGAAATATTTTTCATCTGAAAAAGACTTGCTGGAGCTCTATCATCTACGATTTGTAGTAATATGGTGTTAACTATTGCTGGGAAAACACACAATTTTGATTTTATATATAAATATAAATACATATTTGTACATAAGTGTATCTACATATACACTTATATAGATACTGTATATTATATAGAAATATATATATACATACATACATATGTGTGTATGTACATATAGATAGGAAGAGTCTCATCTATTCCATCCTGTTCACTGGAATTAATTTGCCAGAGTGAGCCAAGGTCTTTTTTGCTTTGATTTACTCTGTTCTCCTTTTCATCTACTGCAATGTTCCTATGCCCTAATTCTGATTCTGTGTCTTTTTCATATTACAAGGCCTGATCCTATAGTCCTACTTGGGCAAAATACCCGTAAGTCCTTCTTATTGCAGTAACATTTATGCAATGACTGACTGTAATGCTTCTAAATTTGGGGGGTTTTTTGGTTTGGGTTTTTTTTTTTTTTTCCTCTTTGATGAGAATGTAGATAAAGCCAGATTTACAGTAGTCTTTTTCTGGCAAACAGAATTTTTCCATAATGAATTGAACATTTTTATGGAACACTAAGAGGCATAAATTCTGGTAAGAAGAATGTGATTATTCCAATTTCTTAAAAGGGTCTAATGGAAAACCAACGATATGTGCCTCCAATTTTTATATATATCTTATATGAGAGAGTAGTCTTCTGAAAAGGAATAGGAGAATAAAAGAGAGCTCAAAGTCAAACTCCTTCTCATTATAAGCCTATAATATGTGGATTTTTTCATGCAGGACTCATGGTGTGAGATGACAAGAGCCGTGTCTGTCTTGTCATTCTCAGTGAGTCAGGGTCTGCTTAGGTTAACATCCAGATTCCTGTGGTACATTCTCTGTATGCTTTTCCACTTTTGGGAATGGTCAGAGAACTGTTGGCTGGATAAGGGCCTTGATGTTTATCCATGATCCCTCTCTTCAACTGGTAAAAGCTTTGGGTGCTTGTTGGATGGTGAGCATGGCAGTGCTAGATTAGCAGTTGAACTTGGATCTTGGGGGTGTTTTCCCACCTTGATGATCCTATGATTCCTCTTTCTGAATATTATAGAACAGGGCATAATATTTTTATTCAATTTCTTTTAGCTAATCAAGTAGGCAGTGAAATGATGGGGTTTGTTCGCTGTTTTGCTTTTGGCTCAAATGTCTTTGGTTGTAATTAGAACAATTTTTGGTTACCAGAAATTCTGGTAAAAGGAAGTGAGGTTCAGTGTTTTGACTACGTGCAATACACAGGCATAGGTCATACATAGCTAATCAAATCACATAAACATGCACCTCACATAAGAATACCTCACCTGTCTGCTTGAAGCCAGTCTTCCTTTTCCCTACACATAATATTTGTGAAAGAGAAATTATATAAAGTCAGCCTGGATTATATAATAATTGTGAAGAATTATCTTAAGATATTGTCAAATGCCAAAAAGTTTCTATCACTCATTTTCATGCAGTTTAAATAATCAGGCTTTTAAATATATATCTTTAAGAAGGGGTTTTTGTTTGGTTGGGTTTTTTAAGGAAAAATGTACAGGAGTCCATTGTTTCAAAGACTCATGTATTAACTTTGCAATGACTCTTGCCATCCAGGTTTGAACAGGTAGGCTGATTTTACTCTTCATCGATGATTAACACATTCTTTCTCAACATTAATAATGAGAAACCCAAATGATATGCTCCTGTTTCTCTTCTACATGAAGAGCCTGAACCCATGGGAGTTCTTGCTGTTCTTGTGCAGGTGAAACTTCATTAAAATTGGTATAGGGTCCTGTTTTGTTAAGGCTCTTTTCCCGGATTAGGGACTGAAAAGATAAACTCACTCTATAAATATAAAATTTGCAGTTGCTGTATTTTAAATTGGAAAATGCTTATTTTTTTATAGTTATTATTATGACATGACATGGCTCTGGATCTCTCCTTTTCTGTAAGAATTACTGTTGAGAGCCAGCTTTGGCCAAGAGTACAATGTGGTTTCTTTTAAAACAATACCACAAGTGGGCTTCTCATGCGAGGTCCTGATCATCCACAAGTGTCTGTGGGAATTCAGCTGGAATTAATTTGATATTTGTTTTGAGACCACTTGATCTTTGACCTTTTATGTAAAGGGCCTACGGTAACAGCAGAACAGAAGAGATGCGGTGTAATTAGTTTGGTCTGCCTGGCTTCAAATCCTTTTAAATCCATATCTGCTGCATGGCAGGCAAGGTCATAAACGTTTGACACCAAGTGAAGTAGGATTCTTGGATTTTTTTGGCAATTTCACATCTGTTTCCTCTGACTGGAGATCTGGATTTGTTGCCAAGCAGCATTCTCTGCATCCTCTTTACTTTCATTGGCTAGAAAGCAAGACTGGAAATTCTTGCCCGACTTTTAACTTTCTTTCTATAGAGTCAGCCCAGACTCAAGTTGCAGTGCTTGTGCTAACAGATGCCAATTTTCAAATGCTTTCCTATGAATATCCAAACTAGTCAATTAAGGAAATCACCAGCAATGCCTTCAGACAAGTACTGACTTTTTGAAGTGGCCAACCAATGGCTGCTAATCTAAAATCTCGGGGCAATACCACAAAGAATTAAATCTGTGTATTAATTAAAAATACAATGCTGTCACCCCATAAAAAATCAAGTACTCAAGAGTAAAGTCTGCAGCATGATTAAATTACGTGGAAAGTAGTTCCAAGATTGTTTTTTGCCATTGAGGAAGACAAATGTTGAGTCCTCCAAATTCCCTTGCTCAGTAATTGCAGTTCTCTTCCCCTCCTTGGAAACTTCTAAGCCATTCTTTTCATTTAAGTTTGCTCAGGCACCCAAGAGCATAAAGAGTTAATGCCCTTGTAATGGTCATTTGTACATAAAGTTGTAATTATTTATTTTCTCATTTGTACCATATCAAGGCTTTGTACAATGTTTAAGTTTTGTTTTCAAATTATTTTGTATTTTATTTTTATAAACTGGTTCTAAATAAAATATTCATTCAGCATGCAAAACTTCAATTCTTGATTGTGTTTGTACAATGATTCATTAACTTATAAAGCTTTAGCTAAAATATTTTTCAGTGTTTTTTACTATTGTAACCCTGTAATTTAAATGGATAAAATGCTTTGGAAGTGATTATTTTTTTTCTCTGTTTCAAGAAAGTAAAAAGCAAGCATGTGTTGGTAGTACTGCAACATGAATTAGACATTCATATTGCAAATGGAAATGATTGGATCAATGGAAGTTTAACTGATGTAGTAGGTTCATGTGTTGTATATTAACAGAAAAATCCAAATGGGTCTCCTCAGAAACCTGACTTTCTATTTGTTCTTACCCCTTCTGTCTGTATTCATCTAAACAATAAATGATTTGCACAGCCAGATCAGGTCAACTTAAGTAACAATATACTGGTCCTGAAAAGCCAGCTGCTGATGGCATTTTTCCCTGCAAAATTGTAGTTTTGTATTTAGTCAGAGGTCACTATAATTGACCTCTTTTGGGGATAATCAGTTGTCTGGATGTAGTCACTGAGCTTTTACAGTATCTTGAGGAGACTTGTCTCTCTCTGTGCAATTAACTTAAGCAGCAGATAGCAGAGAAATGAATGAATGGAAATTGTTACTGAATCTGAGTGCGATGGGGAAAATGCAGTGTTAAGCTACCAGTTGCTCTAGTTTCCTCCAAGACCCTTTTATTTCTCTTTCTAGTAACACTAAGCATAAGTAGACTGTGAAATCATCACAATTTATATTTGTGGTTTGTGTGCCTGAATGTCTTAGTCCAATGCTACCAGAAAATAGTCTGCACTTTGCATAGTAGGACAAGTTTTTTAGGGAAGCCCAGAAGAATTGGAGAAAATTTCCTGGATCTCTTTCTCAGTATTACCATTGTTGTGCCGTGCATTCAGGCAAATTTAAAGCTAGCTCTGCCTTTGTTCAAATCATTGGCAGTATTTTCATTAAGCTTCATGACCAGGTCATTAGCTCTTGTCATTTATACAAATAGACTAGATAGCTTCACAGGAGAGGAAACAAATTTGGAATTCATTTACTCAGTAACAGTCCAAGAAAATTAGGTTTCACCTTCTGTTACGAACAGCCAGAAACTTAATGGCATAGCTTCTGAATGGTGCATGTGATTTCAGTGCTCCCAACACAACAATCATTTGATCACAGAAAGGGTGTGTAAAGAAATAGCAACCAACTGTATTAATTTGAAGATGAAAATAACAATTTTGCCCACACTGTAGTGATGAGAGGTAGCTCAGTTTCTTTCCTTGTTTAAAATACATAAATCTAGACTGTATCGGAAGAGTGGTTTTGATCTGCCTCCAGTATATTTTAGCAGTACAACTGAAACACAGGATCAGAACAAGATCAGAACAAACAAGCTGATAACAAGATTGATGTTGAGTTCTGGTTGTTGTCCGACCACCCCAGTGTCTTTTAGCATTGCCTGGCTTGTCTTCATTCATACCGGAAATCCAATCCAATCCAATCCAATTCTGCTCACAGGATCTTGGGTCACTTCTCTACTCACCATTGTAGCTGCCTCTCACCTAAATCAGTACTGGAACATGAGAAAGCAGACACAAGTCAACTCTCCCAAGAAATGCTGTAGTATGTGAAATTCCAGAATTAACAGTTGCAAAAAGAATTGAAATATCAAAAGACAGGTAAGAACTGCCAGTTGCAACCTGGACAAGCTCAAACTGCTGCCCAAAAGGACCAGGTAGATTGCATTTGCTAATCTACCTGGAATGGTTGCATGAATTAGCTTCTTTGTCCATGAAAACAAAATACAGAATACCCTGCTCTAGAGAGCCCATATGTAGTGATGGGGGAGAAGTAATGCTTCCAACAGATTAATTTGGAAAACTTTTAACAACATAGATTCAAAAACCTGGTTTAGGATTAATTTTTTGCCATTCTTAAACTCAGCAATTTCTTAGTATCTGTCACCCATACCATCTTCTTTTGTTAAGGTAAACCTAGAAAAGAGAACTTTCTCTTCTTCAAGGCATTAATCCAAATTAACATTGTGCTGTACATGCATACATTTTATTTTTGTGAGGTATTTGCACATTTTAGTTCACCTGTGATACTGAAGGGAAACANAGGCCGGGCCCCGAGCCCTGCTGGGGAAGGAAATACCGCGCATGAGAGGAAAAGACGCGCACGGACCGGCGCAGGCGCCCCGTGCCCCGCGTGTTGACATGGGGAGGGGGCGCGGCCCCCNTTGCTAACAACTGATTACTCTGTATTCACATTTTAGTGGGCAGCAGTGGCTGGTTTTTGAAGTGCAGGTGAGTTAATTCAGTATACCAAAATGGTATAAGGGCAGAAATTAAGTATATTTTCATACAGTGGTGTTCAGTCAAAGCTGACTGCAAAAGTGGCATACCTTATGCTATGATTACATGTTCTTATGCTTCTAGGAGAGGGGTAATTTTGTGATTCTCTGTTATTTGTATTTGTGAAATTCCTAGAGCAGGAATGCTTGTGCAAACTGACGGTAACACTAGAGGCAGTTAGTCACTACTATAGGCCAAACTTTATCGGTAGAACTTTTTTTAATGTTGGTGATAAATGCTGAAGAAAAGAACCTGTATGATTTTTCAAGTCATTGGACAAAATTTCAGGTGTGTTTTTGTTTGCCCTCCAATACAGATGCCAGATATAAGAACACTGCCCCTCTGCTACTTCTGAACTGTGCAAAGTAGAGTGGCTCTAATGTATAAGCCTGAAACACAAAATAGTGCCCGTGACAATAGTTTTCCCTATCTAAATATGAAATGGCAATTTTTCTTTTTGGCATGAAGATAAAATGATTTTTGCTTCTTTCAGAGTTGACACCAGGTTACATTTGGCTCCAACTCTTCCTCATCTTTCTTCTTCCTTGACTATATAGTTATGAGAAAGGAAATGATAATGAAAGCTTCCTAAACTATGCAGGAGCATTTGTCTGGAATGAAGTGAGCCCCTGCCTCCTGTAATTTAACAGCAAATCTAACTTCCATTTAATGTAAAACAATACAAAGCTTTTTGTTCCCTGTATTTCAAATATTGTGGTATTAATTCCATGAGGCTTACAAAATCAGATGAAGATACAGCCTACATATAAGCTATATGTCAGAAACAGGCATCACTCATCCATTCCTCATTTTTCTGTATTTCTCTGCTTTAACCATGTGACAAAAAAGAGACTACCCTGCTAGTGCAGTAGAACACAATGTCTCTGAAGGGAAGATGCATTTGACAAGCTGGGAATGAACAACAGCCAAGTGGAACAATGCTGTGTGAATTCTGAGGAGGACACTCATGAATACCTCAGTCCTAAACCATTCCTAGATTAAGCAAGTATCTCAAACTCCTCCTGTGATGCCTTGCACAGCTCAGACTTAAAAAAACTCAACAACAACAACCAAGCAAACACTCCCAACATTTTAACTATTAGAAAAGGGAAGTACTTAAAAAAACAGCTACTTCTGAGGTTTGTTTAATCCAAGAACCAAGTAAATTGTGTAAGATAGCTCCTGGTGGTAGTAACCATGTTACTTTTTTACCCCACTCTCATGCCTTTTATTTTTCACAAGGTGACATTAAACAAAGGACGATACAGACAAAAGTCTTAGTCAAAATAAATGTTTGGTTTTTTTAGAGAATAAGAGGAAAAAGAAAAGAGAAGAAATTTATTAGCCAACTGCAATAGAGTTAACTGGAGACTGGTAATTAGTGTTTAATGCCACCTATAGCAAAATGTTTCCCACTGGGAAAAATATGGGAGGCAAGTCTGCTTCGCTCCTTCAAAGTCACAGGCTGGAGCAGAACAGACATCAGCACCCAACAACACAGTCATTTTACATATGTTCAAGTTTTTACACATCTGCAAAGCAGAAGTAGTAGCAGCCATTTGGATGTTCTTTCTTAATGGTTCTCAGGGAGGGCCTAGGAAACTCGGAAGGACCTGGTTCTTGTGACATGGAGCTGGAGCTGCAGCTGCTGCTTCTGCTGCTACTTCCAGCCACCTGTGCTCTAGCTCTGTCCTTAGCAGGGGAGAGCTGGGGGGATCCTGGGCTCAGGTACCCAGCTGTGGTCTGAGTAGATGCAGTGGCATGTGTGGTTGAGCCAGTGTTGTTTTTCACATAGACATTCTTGATAGCAACAAGCGTATGTGCCATGATGCTGATGCTGTTACTCAGGTCTTGCATGCCTTGCTGCAGCAGCCGAAGATTGTGGTTGACGCTGTCAAAGCCAGACTGGATCACCTGTATTTGGGTCTGCTGAATCTGCAGTAGGTCGTCTTCAGTCATTTCATTTTGGTCTGCCTGGGACCTGCCTTTTGTTTTGGCTTTTACTTTCCCAGAGGAACCACCACCTGATGTCCCCAGAAAAGGCAGTTCTTCTTGACTAGGTGGAACCACTACCATGTCCTCAGAGCTTTCTTCTGGCTCTACCACCTTCACTACTATTTCTTCTTTGAGGTTCATCTGCTCAAGACTGGATGGATGAGATGGGCCAGGACTGCCATTAAACCCTAGAAGAGGTGTGGGGGGACAGGGGGTGGGAAGAAAAGCAAAGTAAAGCCCATGAGAAACTTCATAACTTCGGTGGTGACATTTTATCATCCACTAAGCACTAACATTAGTCCTTGAAACAAGACTCTCAAACTCACACTATGTTATCTTTGATGGTTTTAGAATACAAATTACCTTGATAGGTGGTAAGAAAACTATAAATACACATTCACCAGTTAACCATGTATCTGCATACTCGAGTTTTCTTACCATCACAGAAGCCAAGCTTTAGGACCCCAGAGTCAAAGTTCACTGCAAGCTCATTTCATGCTCTATCGTGCATGCAGTAAACAGTAAGAGCATTGCTGAAACACTGTGATTGCAAGAATCCCTTGGTATTCCAGCGTGCTAGGACAGTATCTCCGGCACGTACGAAGTTATGCGCTCGCAGCACTTTGTACTGACTGGGCCTGCGTGCTGCCATGGCTTTTTGCATTTACAAGAATAATTACTGCAATAGTGAAGATCGGTGGCCGGGTCTAACGCCTCGTGGATGGGCAGCATCTGCTACGAGACGCAGTTTTTACTCTTGGGTGCTGTTCTCAGGCACTTCTATGACCTAGAGCACGAACCCTCACAGCTTTGTGTGCGTGCATGTACGTTTTGCCTTTCCAAGGGTCCGAACCAGAGCTTTCCTGCGGGTCCGGTCCCCGCGGCCCTTGCGCGCACGCAGCGGACGGGCAGCGCCGCTCCCCCGCAGACCGGGGCTCCCACGGCTGGGGTGGGGGACGCCGGGCGAGGGTCCGGGGCGGCGCCGAGGAGGTCGCTCCCGCACTCACCAATGTCCCCCACGACGGCGCCGGGCAGCTCCAGAGTGTCAATGCCGCCCACGATGGGCACGGCCTCGGCGGGCAGCAGGGAGCCGTAGGCGCGGCGCTGGCGGCGGGCGGGCGGCGCGGCGGCGGGCGGCTGCTCCTCGGGGGCCAGGAGGAGGCCGAGGGCGG
>VXBB01009339.1:230922-342109 GCA_013399915.1 Illadopsis cleaveri
GGGCGGTGGCGCCGCGCGGCTCCGGGCGGGAGCGGGGGGGCCCCGCGGGCGCGGGAAGCGCCGGGAACCCGCGGGGAAGCGCCGGGAGCCCGGGCTGCCGTGTGCCAGCGCAGAGGCCAGCGAGGCGAGGGACGGGCAGCGCAGCACTGCACGGCTTGTGTCCTGAGGGAACGTGGTGACACCAGGGGTGACGCTTCCCGCGTCTTTGTAGGGGAAGGTAGCGGTGAGAGAAGGACGAAGCTGTCAGCACCCGGGGCTTGATGTGGCTCTGTGCAGGCGCCAGCGCGCCTCCTGGCTGGATGCTCGTCCCGCCTGGACCTTGAAGAGGATCTTTACGGGCTGGGAGAGGATGCTTGTTGGCTGAGTTTTGTAACGAACGATTTGGATTACTGTGGAAATAAAAACATTTGTAACTGTAGATAGATTAGGAGTGCTTATGTTTCACATAGAGAATAACACAGAGAAACAACTGGTATTTAAAGCATCTTCTACCTGAGCCCCTTGCCTAGTGTTAGCTGGTATTAAAATCAAAACTCACTGGTGTCACTCACATGAGTTAGCTGGGTATTGCTGTCATCCTAAATGTGTGGGGAGAATGGAGCAACACTTGTGTGGTATTTCTTCAGCTGTGACTTCCAGAAGCTGCCCTGCAGACATTATGAAGTTTGAGATCCTGGCAGCTCAGCTAGCACTGGGTGGGTGAGGTGTGTGGAGGTAAAAAAGTTTGACCTTGCAAGGGAATTTCTTGCTGCCTTTTTCTGTTGGGAGCAGCACAGTTGCTTCAGCATGAGAGAGCAAGTGGGAGGTTTGCAGCTGGCAGCTCTTGACAGGTTGCTATTACCCAGTTGTGGAGGAACCAAACCTCGGTTAACTTGGACAGAGAAAGATGAGTGAAAACAGGTTGTGCTCTGAAAAAGTGGAGAAACTACCCAACCTTATGCATAGCATAGACTGTAATCATCTTTGTGCCCCTATGCTAATTCCAGGGGAAGGAAATGCTAGCCTATGTCTTGCTCTAGCTCTCATGGCAGTTTTGGGCTGGAGATGGTCTTCTGACACCTCATGGGGGTTGTATTCTGACCTGTGCTTTTTCACTGATTGTTGGCTGCTTGGCTTGTTCCAGGCTGTGTCAGAATCTCACACTTCTCCCAGGAGCTGAATTGGTCCTTCAAATATGAATTTTAGTAAAGGTGTTGAGGATTGTGTGAGTCCAGTTACGGGCATGCTCTCGCTGCTTTCTTTCATGCAGAAACCACCTTCAGAAACGGTGTTTGCTTTCTTGGCTTTTCATCTAGTAGGGCTGTGAATGTAACTTTACTGGGGTATGTGTGCAATGCTTTCAGTATTAGTAAGGAAAAAGCTGCTTCCTTTGAGAACTTCTCTTGTTGCAAGTGTTGCTGAATCCCATTGAGAAGAAACAGAAACCTGGGGCAGTGTTAGGAACAGAAGAATTTTTACCCAGGGTACAAAACTTCAAACTGCACACGTAACATGAAGTAGTTTTCTCCTTTAAGATCACCACCGCCTGTTTAGATTTCAGATGCGTTGAGTCAGTGGTGCTGGAGTTTTTGCTTAAATTTCTCAAGTATAAACTTCATGTACCTTAAAGTTGCACAGTCTCTGTTTAGACCTCTGTGAGATCTCGAGCAAAATTATTTAATTGAAATGGAAGAGCAGCTTTGGTCTTGTATTTGGCGCTGCAGGACTCCAAGTGCTTCAACAGTTGTTGTTATAGCACCCCTCTATGGGAGCAGGTGGCATTCACAGAAAAATAGGGCACAGAGACCTTGCAGATTTTAGATTTTTCTGTTAGAATTTGATGCTTTCAGTACTGATGTTTTCAAAATGTTGAACTTAGGGATGTCAGTTGCTCCAAGTCCTCCCTGGCCATAGCTTCAGTGAGTATTATTGATGTTTCCATGGAACAGTTCCACTATTTTCCAGTCAGAGACCAAAGTGAATGACTCCATATGAAAGCTTGCGCCAAAATGTCTTGTATGTAGGCTGATTTTCAAGTCTGTGACCAACACTATGGTTGCTTGAATTTCAGTGACCTACTTTGACAAGTCATGTTGGTTTTTATTGTGTATTGAAATCCCATAGTTACTGCTGAAATGTGTCTGGGTACTTGGATAGAAAGAATCAGATAGCATCTTTATATTAATTTTTTGTCTACTTCTCTCGTAGGAGAACCACATCCATGACAAGCTGGTATCTCTTAGCTTGCTTCAGAAAGATTTTGTGCCTTTTCTGCTAAATTTTTTAAGAGAGCAGACCAGCCAGATCTTGACTAATGGACCCCCTACTCCCGCTAAAACTCCTAATTCCAAGGCCCATGGGAGCCAAAGGACAGGATCAGAAAGGAGGGCAGGCCACGCAACCAGCAGCCGAGTGCAGCTCTTTTCTCAAAGGACTTCAGTGACCGCCTGCACCACAGATACCAGCTTTTCTCCCACTACAGCATCCGGTGGTTCCTCTTCCTTTTCTGGGTCGAGCCTGTCTAGCCCGTGTGGTGATTTCCCCAGCATGGTCTCCAGCAGCAGCCCGAGCTTTGGGCACAGCCCCGTGCTCCAGCACAGTGAGAAGCGCTCCTCTCAGAGGGCCAGCCTGGGCAGCTTCCTCACGGCCACGCCTGACGTGCTGCCCGTGAGACGAGGCCGGAGGAAAGGCAGCAGCTCGGTCAGTGCCGCTGGCCGGCAGGTAGCTCGTGACCTGGGGCGTGCCCTTGCTGAAGAGGAGGATGGAAAGAGTGATGGTGGATCATGGAGTGGAGGGAGAAGGAAGCGGAGTGAAGTGCCTCTTGTTTCTGCCAGCTCCCCTCCCAGCCAGCTAAACATTAACAACCTGGAGGAGTTTCCGCCCATGGGTGCTGCCTCTGGATGGACAAAGTAAGAGCGAGTCTGCCTCACTGTCTCACTGGGATTGTGCTGCAGGTTGCAGCTCCTTGACCAGCTGTTGTGCATGTCCAGATGCAGACAAGGCTGTAATTAATACACAATACCTGGCTTCTGGGCAATGTGGTCAGAACTGCTTTGTTCTGGTCACCATGTAAGGAGGGGGATGTTTTCTTGACAGGAAGTCAGGTTTCCCCTCCATGGACTCATCCAAGACACCTCTTTAGCCTCTCGCTTTTGATGCTGCCGGTGCACAGCCCAGCTGATACAAAGCTGAGCACCTTTGTCCTTGCATGTTCTATGAAGTCAGCGTTATCTTGTCTCTTCACGTTTCCCATTTAACACAATAGCAGTTGGTAAAGGAGAGCGGACCTGGAAGGCTCTTCAGCTTTACTGATGCTAGCAAAAAAGTTTTTGGGTTGACCTTTGGTGGCTTCTGGTAGCAGATGTTAGTGTGCAGCTTCGTTTGTGCTGTGTAATTGTGGACAAAATAGCAGGCTGTGTTCTTCTTGGTCTGCAGCAAGTCCTGGTCTCCTTGGTGACTTCGGCTAAGCTTCTAGGCAACTGTTTGTGCTGTGGTTGCCTCAGTCCTTTAATCTTTCTCTTTTACTCCTTAAAATCCTCATTACCAACTATAAAGCCTTTCTGTCAGCTTGTTTGCTCCGTATGTCAGTCATTGGTCTCTGAAAGTGGGACTTCCTAGTTGAACAAGGAAGATTCCAGTTGAAAATTGTTAGATGTGTGAGTCTCTATGGCAGACCCAAGTGCTGGGTCTGGGTGATGCTCTAGATGGTGCTTTAGCCAAGGGAGATAAGGTGTGTTTCCAGCACAGGCAGCAAGTCTCTTTTCCTCAATTGTATTAATGCTCAACTAGGAAAAAAAAGGAGGAAAGAGGTCACCAGTTTTGGAAATCAATGTTACAGTGATTTTGAGAACACCTTAGCAGTTAATATGTAGCAACCAGCGTTTCCTTGATGTTTTATGTTTCTGTATCCATATCCTTTTTTTAGTTTTTTGCTACTTTACCAAGCCCTTTCCTGAAGGACAAATCCAAGTGTTTTATACAGGAACCATGGGTTTCCCTGAATTTAAAGGGCCTAATGTAACTTGGAAACCTGGACTCTCACTGATAGACGATGGCAACTTGATTGGTTTTGGTGGGTTTTTTTTTTTTTTTTTTTTTTTTTTTTTTTTTTTTTTTTCTTGGTCATGTTAGAAACAAATTCACCAGCAGTTTTTTATTAAAATATGGCATATCCTGTCCTTTCAATTTGGTAACATTTGGAAGGGTTCTGTGGCACTGTGTTATCTGTTATGGCTTGATATTTGATAATTAATTTTGCTGCAGGTTCAGAAGGCTGTTTTTAGCAGGCTATAGCTCCATGAATTTTTTTTCAGTGACAGAACAAAATTGATAACTGTAGGTACAGTTTAGAAATTCAATATCCCAACTCAATATCCATTTTGTTTTAGCATTAGGCTCCTTTTGAAGTGTTGATTGCATAACTGTCTTGAGACCTAATTTTTTGTTGTTGTTGTTTAGCTTGATTTTAGTGGAATTGCTTCTCTTTTTTTCAGCAAAAGCAAACCATCGAGGCGAATCAACCCAACTCCTGTGAGTGCTGAGCGGCCCCTCTCAAAACCAAAGACCTGTTTCACTTCTACACCTGTCAGCCAGTCTCCAGCTGCTCGCTGGGCAGCTGGCTCAAGCCTTGAGGCCTTTACTGCTGTCCAGGAAGGAAACCTCTCATCTGTGACAAGCAACAGCCTTCAAGAGGAGAGGGAGATGCTGAAGAAAGAACGGTATAGTTGGAGCAGGGGGGTGATTCTTAATTCCCTTGTGTCCTGGTTCTGGCCAGGACAGGGTTAATTTCTGCAGTAGCCAGACGGGGGCGTGGCCAGGACAAAGTGAAAATGACAGAAGAATATCCAAAACGGATATTGGTGATCTTAAACCATAATTTGCCTAAAGCCAAGTGTGTCTGTGGTATAAGACTAGGATATTGAGCACCTAGCTCATATTTGTCATTTTAGAGGAGTACTGACTCTGGAACAATGATCCTCACTTCAAAAGTGTAGTCAGTCCTGACTGCTTTTATGAGATTTCCCCTTCATGGACTTGTATGTGTGGCTATCTCCTGTGCATCTTTCCTTACATTGCACAGGTGAAGCAATTGGGTGTAATTAGACTGTGTTTGAAGATTGCACCAAGACATTGGCTTGGAGAAAATGATTTAGTGATGCAAATGTGTAGAAAGTGTTAATGGTCTTGCAACATAGGTAGACTAACAGAAGCTTGCAGTCACAGAAAAAAGGACATGGGAACTTGAGATTCTACTTTAAAGATTACTGCTGCAGTTACCTGTTGAAAATCGCTGTTGGATGAGGTGAATCCTAGCTTCTAATTTTGTCTCTGCTGTTTGGTTAGTGTGTGACTTTCATTGCTTGTAAAATGGTATCACAGTTAGTCTGTGAAGATTGATACTTAGAAAAAAACCAAAGTGCATAGTTTACACTATTGTTTATTGTTTATAATTGCTGACGGGACTTTTGCTGTTCTTTGTAGGTTTTGTTCTTGGGGAAACTCCTCAGGACACATGAGTGTAATTATTTTCCTGCTAAGTTTTGCAGTTCACTTCAGTGGGACCAGAACTGGCTGAAACACATCCAGTAGAGTCTAATGAATTACTGCTTGTACTGAACCTGCAGCAGAGCTGCTCAGGATTCAAACTTGCCACTCTGCACTTGAATCTAGTACCTATTCCAGTCTGAATTCTACCTGAAATGTTTCAATAATGTGTATCAGCTGAAGTCAGTGAAATAGCAGTATGTGGTGGGCTGGATCTTGCCATTGAAATGATATTCTCATCTGACCCATCATAGTTGAAAGCTGGGAGTTGCTGTTGTGTCCTCAGTAGTGGTGGTGAAGTACAGAAGTGTGGGGAGACAGATAGAGATAATGCTAAAGGCAATCTTGCCTCTGATATATTGCAGCTATGTTAATTATCCAAGAATAGGAACAGCCCTGCCCTCACAGCTATGGGTGCGATGAAGAGTGAGTGAGGTGGGAGGGAGTCAGTTGGAGTCTGCTGGCCGTGCTGTGAGGAGGAAGGGACAGGAGGTTGTGCAAGGGATAGAAAGGAGCGAGCCAGAACTGCAGAAGGAAGAGAGAAGAAGGAGAGAAAGAGCCAGAGCTGTGGGAAGCTGCCCATGGGAGGCTACAGAGAAAAAGTATGGAAGACTTCTAGATAACATGGTGCTGATACTTGAAACCTTCTGATGTTCTACTGAAGCACTCTGAGTGTTGTGGCTGTCTCAGCAATGACACAGAAGTAAGGTAGCCTTCAGCCAACTGGGTCCCTTTGAGCAAGGGCAAAAGGTGAATTTCACCCTGAGGTAGATGACAACACTGAGGCAGAAGTGAAGCAGAGTCTAACTGCATTTTTGGAACCGTACCTTGGGTAAGGTCACAAAGTACTTAGTAGTGGGCTCATCCCTTGGGTGGCATCACGAAGTACTTAATGAATAATTTTCTTTAGTTCTATCTGTTACTTAATAATTTTCTTCATTTGGTTGATTATATTAATTATTATATTCAAGGAAGCTGTTGGTAATCTTTCTACTTTGGTTTTGGAACCAATTGTTCTTCATCACAGCAGTTCCACTAGAAATAGGACAATTGAAAAGTTTCTTTGCTGCAGGTGAAAATGTTTCTGACTCCCCAGAGCCCTTAAGGTGACTTAAAGGTTTCACTTTTGAGACAGTGTGTTAAGTTGTAGTGTGATGTTCCAAGTGCAAATGTTCCATTGGAGTCTTTGGCAGTCATTTGATATTGCTGTTACTGGCTTGTGTCCTTTTTCTCATGTGTCTTACGTATGCCACTCTGGTGTTGCATTTTAGATGACCTCTCTAGGTATAATTTTGTACAATGTCTATGTATTTAACTGAGTCATCATTGTTGACTTAGAATCCAGCAGTCAAAGTAGTTTGTTGCTTCTGCTGTTTAACCTGCTAGAATTTCATTAGCCGTTGCATTGCCTTTCCACTTAATGGTATTGGGTCTTCTCAGAGTGGCATTACCGTACATCTATATCCAAAGGTACAGATGTGAACTGTATTTTCATAAAGGTTTTTAAAATGCTTTTTAAAATGTCTAGCTGTCAGATATTGTATGTGCAAAGAAGATTTTTAGGACCTGGTCTCTAACAGATTCGCTGTCCTTAACAAATACCAGCTCAGATGAGAGAAGCAGTAACATAGGTTAGTTGGTTAATTTGGTCAAAGTGCTACACTATTTTAACAGAGTTGGAATTTGAATGGGATTATTTAGAGTCTTTTGGTTGCTAACCCCAAGATCTAATTTCTGCAAGAGAAAGATGACTTAAATTACTGTCATGCTGAAAGCTGCTTTAGACAGAGTGAATGACATGGTTTAGTTATTGCAGGATTTCCTTCATGCTACACTGGAAGAGAAAGGCCTCTCCTGGCTGCGTGGCTGCTGTAGATCATCTTCAGTCACATGGTTATGTTGCTGCTCTTGAATTTCAGATGCAAATTGCTGCACCAAGTGTCTTCTCCTGCAGGGATATCTTTCGATCCTGGTACCCCAACTAAGCCCAGCTACACTCGCAGTGCCAGCCTTCCTGCTGAAAGCCATCTGGTGACCTGTGCTAGTCCTGCTAAGGTTTCCTGCAAGAAACAGTTGGAGTGTCTGGCACAGCTCTATTCATCGTGTATAGCAGGTGAGGACACAGAGGATGTGAGACTGACCTTTCTTTGAGCTTTGAACTTGCCCGTGTGTTGTGAGAGGGAGATAGATGGGAAGTGGAAGCTGTGGGATAGCTACAGTGTACAAACAAACAACATCTGGGAAAATAAACTAAGCCAACACAGTTATTAAAATAAATGAATACTTGGTAAAAGTTTAGGGAAGGAGGTGAGCCTGATGCAGTACTCTGAGCCGCAGTAGACTGAAGTTGTATGTCCCACTTGAAACTAGGCTATTCCCTAACACATCTTTCCCATGCCGACTGTGATTGTGTTGTGGGGTGAGAGTTCTTTGCCGACTACCACGGAACAGGAATCTATCTTTTTACCTTTGTGTATTAAAGCAGGACAGTATTGAATAATCCTCCTTTAACATCTCAATTACTCTCTCCCAGAAAACCTGGTACCAAATATTTTTCTGGAACTGTTTTTTGTTCTGCAACTGTTGACATCTAAAGGCACTTCTACCGCAGAAGATGGGGATAGTGACCCTGAAATCAGTGAAAGAAATGGAGGTAAGCAGTAGTAATGAAGGGAAAGAATGTCGTTTCCATAGAATTAGAAGGTGTTGTAGAGTAGCCTAGGCAGTTATTCTTAAATTACATAAAATGCTTTATTACCACTGTGGGACTCATCTGAGATGCTGACAAAAGTTATGCATGTGTGGGAAGTGCTTCCACAGTATAATTGAGTGGGGTTGTTAGATACTGTTTGAATCTAGTTTTCTGCTATCGTGCGAGATATGCTGTAGCTACTTCCTAACACTGACTTTCGGAGAGAAGGACAGATGTGCTCGAGTTGCCATTGATCCTGCAACTCAAATGGGCTGTTGACCTACTATGTGTTTATTGAGCTTCAGATTTGGGTCTGAGTGCACAGGATCCAGCCAAGTTTTCCATTTGGTTTTTGGCTAACTCGACCTTAAGCTTGGTGTAATTAGTGCTTTGATATGGACATTAGAACTGAAAGAATGCCTTTAGGATGAGACCCACCACAGCCTCCTCTAACCCACATGCCTCAATTTGATTGACCTTTGTTTTGCTACTCATTGATTCTTAGGGCTGAGATTAGGAACATGAAATCTTCAGCTATGGGAACACCGTTTTATGATTGTTTGTAGTTGGTCTACTTTTCTTGTCCTGTATCTGCTTGCTGTTGTTCAGAACATTGAGAAAGGGTCTTTTCTTTCCCATACAGCATTAAACAATTCAATTGCCTTTAGTACAGGAAGGATAGGGAATGGGAACTACTGAAAACTGAATAGGGGTCTGGAAGATTATTTTTGGATATGTCAGTTCCTACTTTCCTTAAAAAGCTAATTGTTGGTCCTTTAGTTTATAAATGGTAAAGGTACTGTTGTCTCATGTTTCTTTTTGTCCCCTTAGATGTGTCAGGGAGACAGCATTTTGAAAGTGTGCACAACTGTGTTTATTTTGCTGTTCGAGTCTTGGATTATCAATATGAGTGAGTTGAATTCTTTTTTCATCTACTTGTGTCTGCACTTGTGTGTGAGATTGAGCAAGTGTGCTTGGGTTTTAGAACTTTAGCAGTTACAGGCACTGAGTTGTTAATTTTTCTTCAAAACATACAACTTGACCTGGTTTTGGATGTCTGTGGGTTTCCTTGCACTGATTTCTCCACTGAACTTTGTTGAAATTGTGCAAGAATGGGAAAGTCATGAGATGAGAATGATAACACATAAAGATACCAGTAGGATTTCCTGCTGGGTACATGTGGTTTAGAACTCTTTACTTGGCAGCATCATGAAGTGTAAGCATAAGCATTTCTTTAGAACTGATCCTGTGTTGTTTATGTCTGTCTGTCTCTCTGAGTTTTTTCTCCATTATCTTGGCAGAATTATTTCCCATTTAGAAAAGGGGATGCTGAAGCTTTTGGCCGAAAACGAACGGATTGCATCGTTTTCTCCCACCTTGCACAAGAGGCTCAGACAGGCTTATGAAAGCAGCACAGCCAAGGTAAAAACTGGCAGACCCCAAATGACATTGCTTCAAGCCTTTGTGTTGTTGTTCTTTTATTTACAATGGCTTTGATGTTAAATCTCATTCTTCCACTTCATCTTATTGTGTTGTCTTTAGAAACTGTTTAAAAGCTACTTTTTTTCTTTGTCAGTGGGTGAGGGAGTTGCTGGGTGCAGTGATTGTTAGCTGTGAATCACTGCTGGCTAGCCTTGCGTTGTGCTCCAGGCCCTGACCTCAGCCAGAGACTTTGATAGGGTCAAGTTTTGCTTTTGAAATTCTCACCTAATAAACATGAATCCCAGGAGAATGATTAGTTAGTTGCAATATTAGAAGGTTTCAAAGATGTGGATTCCTTTCATAGATATGGACTCCTTTTAGACAAACAACATTTCCCAGCAGACAATCCAGACAGGGAAAAATGGTTCCCTTGTGTGATCAACTAGGTTGGGGAACGAATTTGGTTGGTAGGAATTGAGTGGTAAAAATGTATTCTGTATCTCATTTCATCCATCTTTTAAAAAAATGGAAATTGCTCTTGGCAAAGAAAGGAAAGTGTGCTGAGACTGGGACATGTCAATAGCTGAACTTTAAAGTTGTAAATAAAGGTCTTGTTACTTGAAGAACAGGCTTTTTAATTGGAGAAAGGGTAAGGTAACAGAAATTGCCAGCCAGGATCCTGAATTTTCTCAAGCCCTATATTAAAGGTGTACCTCAACTGTTTGTGGGTCTTTCCACACTGTCTCAATACTGGCTGCAATCTGTTCAGCAGAGATTTAAGGAGACCAGATGCTTTTTCTCCTAATGTTGAGTGACTCTGCCTCTGTCCCCTAATGTAGATTGTAAAACTGTTGGTGTTTGCTAGTAGTTAGCAATTGGGAAGTAGTGTGTCTGAACAACTTGGCTAGTGATATTTGTTTCCTCATCATGCCTTTTCCCTGCTTTTTTCTGTGTCTCAGATTGTTTAGAGACTTCCATTAGCTTAATGACTGCCTTTATATTTTTAACAGGTGTCTCTCCTGCTGCCATGCTCTGTACAGTCTGTTTCTTTTCAGCCAGAAACTGATAATCGCTCGAACTTTCCCAGTGACAGAGCATTTCACATATTTAAGAAACAAAGGTAAGTTTATTCTACTTTTCCTGGATGCTTACAGGGTATAACCTTTGCATGATTGTGAACAAAGGATATTAAGAATGTCTCATGTATGCTACGTGCTGTAGAAAAAAAATCTTGAAATTTTTTCTGTAATTGAACAAAAAAAAGTCTTTGTCCATATTGACTGCAGGAGCTAAATGGTTAATATCTTTAGAGAAGAACAGCGTAATTCTTCAGGAGTTATTGAGACTTCTGATAATGCCAGTACAGTGTGTCACCCTACTGGATTGCTTCTGCATATAAATCTGGTATGCTTTTATTCTTCCTGCCACCTCCCTCCATGCTTGCAGCAATAGGGTGAGGGCAGAACGATGAGTTGTCTTGGTCCTTCTCTTTTTCTCATAGGTGTAACTTCATGTGGCTTATTCTTTCCTGCCTCTCAGTCTTCACTATGTCTGGTAATGGGTGTTTTGGTCATTTCATCATAGATTGGGCATAACAAGCTTAAGCACTTGCTGTCAGACATGGAAAATGGAAACTCACTGAAGTACTGCTAACACTTATGAGTTTTTCAAAGGTATCTGAATGCTTAGAGGCTGGAGTTATTTAATCTGAGGTAGATTCTTGCTGGGGAGCTTTGAAGCAATTAATATTCAGTTGTTGCTTCAAATTTTGAAGAGTTCATTCCCTTAAATGTCTTGATTCACAGGGATATTTTTTATGAACTTCTGCGTGAATGGGAGGATAACCATGAGAAAACTGGCTGGGACTTTGACAGAGTTCTGGGCAACAAGATCAGGTACGAGTCTTATGCAACTTCAGCTAGCTCTTTAATGTACCTGAATTGCTGGTGAATCATACCGCACTTGGCATCCTTAGTTCCATGTTCTGCCTGGTTTTCTGCACTAATCTGTAGGGTGCTGTGTGCTGCTTGGAAGAGGCTGCCTATGTACACTTGTTTCTGAAATTAAAAGCATCAACTGTTACCTTAAAGAAACAAGCCATAAGTGGCAGGGGCATAATTTGATCAGTCGTGATGTTGCTCTTTCCCTTTCATAATCACAGAAAGAACGACTCTCAAAACCAGTGTATTGTTGTCTGAACATTGTTATTGTATACACCTGTGTGTGCATGTCATGTTTCCCATGTCTGACTCCTCTTAAGTGAGGAGAAGTGTGTTATGTATTCAGAAGCTGTTCACTCTTCTGATTATTTCAGGGGGTCTAGTGCATTGACTCTGAAAACAAGACAACTGTGTCTCTTTCTGTGGAAAGCAGACTGTTTTATTCATTTATTGCTTTATCAAAATGCAGTATACATAAAGAAACTATTATAGCATTGAAAGCAGTTGCCTTGTGAGTTTCTGTGTTAGTCTCAACCATCAGTTACTCAGGTAACATGTATGTAGGTGGCTTTTCACCACCAGAGCAAAACAAGGCTGAGGCTTAAAATGAGAAATTTTGAGGCATCAGAAGTAGCACTATTGCTGTTTCCTTACTTTCACATGTGTGAACTATCAACTTACTGTTCTGGACAGGGAAGAGTGGAAGCTGAATTGAGTTTATTCTTTTTTCTAAATAGCAACATTATTGAAAGAAAGGGAGAGATTCTTTTTATCTGTAGAGCTGTGGAGAATTTTTGTTTCCATGTCAGCAGGTGGGGCTCAGTGCTTAGGAAACTGGGTTACAAAGATACTGCTTTTTTTCAATGGCCTTTGGAGATTGCTTTCTTAAAAGTAGATTTTTATGCTTTTGGTATAGTTTGAGGTTAAAACACTGTTTTTTGTACCACAAAGTTCCAGTCAGAATTTTATAATGTTTTTCTTCACAGGGCCATGATGGCACACCTATCTGCAACCTGCAACCACAGCCATTTTGCCAGGCTCTTTCAAAAACAGCTTATCCAGGTAAATGACTTGGGTTGTTTAATGACTGTATGCATCAAAGGTGATTTGATCCTTCCTTGGCCTGAGAAAACAAGCTGTCTTGTAAGCTTCTTTGAGATTTTCCTGTTGAAACTTTTTTGGGTAGAGACAAATTTTCAGGATGGGAATTTCTTTCCTTCTTCAGAAATAATCAGTGATAAATTAGCAGTGAAGTCTTTAAATCAGAAATAAGGCGCACTGAGAGTAAGCATTCATTCTTCATGGCTATTTACTTCGACCTTCTAATTTTAGTATAGTTATAGTTTCTGGAAATTTTAGGGATGTATTTTGACATTTGTCAGGTGCAGAGGTTCCCAGATATGTTTGTTAGCAGCATGAGTGCAAAAAATCTCTGGTTCTTCTGCGTAACACTCAACTAGCTGGTTTTGGTACAGTATTGCTGTTGTAATTTAGAGGGGGGGTTGGCCAATTTCAAGCATCATCTGACTTCACTGTAAGTAAAACAATGAAGGAGAAGATTCACTATACTCTCTGTAGATGCCTGGCTTACTGGTGGGCTCCTTTTGGAGAGCAAAGCAGCTACAAAACTTCACCTTGAGTCTTGGCCCACACACATTGCCAGGAAGTTGCAAGCTGTTGGAATGTTGTAAATTCCTCTAGTGTCGAGTCTGAGTTTGCATCAGTGTCCTGTCTGATTGTATGGGTGTGTTCATGGAAATTGTGGGAAAAAGGTAAGATTAACTTCGTTGCATCAATAAGATTTAATTAATCCTAGGTGCTGTATTTCTCCTTTGTATCTGTGCCTTCTAATGAGGACTTGTAGGATTTCACAAGGGTCGCCAAAGATCTAAGCTGCTAACTGGGTCTCTTCAATGGACCCAATATGTCTGTGTGGAAAGTGATTTGCAGAATCTTGTGTGTGTTATGATACTCTTGCAGAAATGAACCAAGACTGAGGACTTGTGTCAAGGCATGATAATTTAAAGTTGGAGAAGTGTAGCAAGATGTTTCCTCCCTTGGGGTGGTGAGAAAGCTCTGTTTGGAATGAATGGACCTTGCTCACTTGGTAGACATTCCTAGATGTTGGTTTTTATTATGATCTCTCTCATTAAAACTATCATGACTTAGATGTAGGGATATGCAGTCAACTTTTCCTGTTGCTCAGCATCTGGAGTGCTGTGTCCAGTCTTGGGCTCACCAGCACAAGGAAAGAAAGATACAGACTTACTAGAGCAAGTCCAGCTCAGGGCCATGTAAATGATTAAGGCACTGCACATTTTTTGTATGAGAAGAAGCTGGGAGCTGTGAGTATTCAGGATGGAGAAGAGAAGGCTCCAGGTTGTCTTAGCACTGTTGTAAATACCTGCTGGGAGGGAATGAAGAAGAGGGAGCGAGATTTTTCTCAGTAGTGTTCACTGACAGGTCAGGGGGCTGAACCCTGACCAGACAAGAGGGTTGGATTGGATGATCCAAGAGGCGCCTCCTAAACAGTTCTGCACTTCTGTAACTCTTTGAGTCTTGAGTTGTATCTGTGTGTTTGAGGCAGTGGAGCATTAATTTTTAATTAATTTCCTCAAAGTTCCAGAAAAACCTGCTCTGGGAATGTGTAGTGCAACATCATGGGCCTTGGAAAATGAGCTAAAGATCCTACTGAGTGGTTCATGAAGATCACGAGAGTAATAGATGTTCTCTCCATACATCCACATATAGCCAGCTAGATAGGCCCTAGTTAGATGTGTAGGATTGGGATTCCATCTCTCAAGACCTCTACGCTGTTTATGGCCAAGGGGATAGCTTGTTTTGGTATGGGAAAACGTTCTGTGTGTGGGCACCAGGAAAGATCATGCTTGGATTACTCCAAAAACAGTCTTGTGAGCAAGGGACAATATGCTGAGTGAGAGATGAAGTGAAATGATGCCTTGTTACAAATATTCCACTTTGTTACTCTTTCTGTCTCCTAAAGATGTGCAAAGGTCCTATCGGTGGTGGTGCGAGCTGGGGAGACACTCCGGACCAGGATGTCCTTAATATGCTGGGTTCTGATAATCTGAGCCGTCTGAAGAGGCTGCAGGAAAGATTTGTTGTTCCTCAGAGCATCAAAGGGCCTTGTCCACCCCCTTCATTCCCAGGGTGCCAACAGTTCTTCCGGGACTTCATCCTCAGCGCTGGAAGGTGAGCGGTCTGTGCTTGCTGTTCCCTCTGTGAAATGTGCGGGCAGTGGAAGCACCAGCATATTTCTCTTGCAGCAAGGGGTTATCCAGAAAGATTGGGACTAGATTATATGGTAATGATTTTTCTTCTATCATCCCACAATATTTTCTTGGAGCAGTCAGCATTTCCTAGTGCCAAAGCATGCAGTGCTACCTAGCAAGGACGCTGGACTGGATAAATGCTTCTTGTGTGATAGTGCATGAAGCCAAGGTGTACAGGATGAAACCAGGTTAATGGTTTTGTTTAATGAGTTTTTCACAATTCACAGCAGGGGGGAATTGTTATCTATGGGAAATTTTAATCTTGAATTCAGTTATTTTGTAGATTCCTCTTTTGGCAGATCAATCTTATTATGCTTATGCTGAGACTTGTTACATAGCATCTCTGAAAAGTACAAAAGGAGCATGGAAATGAAGGTGGTCAGCCAGTCCTAAGTTTTCTCTCTTGCTTTCTTATCAGTCTTTTATGCTGTATGTCTGCTGATGCTTGTTGCAACTCACAAGACAAGCTTAAAATTTTGCAGTGTGTTAGTTGAGGTTTTACTGCTGTTTTCAGCCCAGTCTGACTCATCATCATCTTTTGCTGAAGTTACCAGTTCAACCAGCACCTGATGGATAGTCTGTGCCTGAAGATACTTGAACTGAATGGCCTTACTCTGGTGGAGCATGAGCACAGTGATGGGGAAGCAGATATGGAGGAACAGGTAGGCTTGCTTTGTGCAAACACATATGTCAGGAATTTCTCTGAGCTGCTCCACTAGTCAAACAATTACTGGCTTGATTATGAGTTGCTTGGAGCTTCCACTACTGTATTTACAGGACAAGAGCTCCTTCATTTGGTTTTGTCATAACTCTGCAATTTGCTTATTTGTCTGAGCCCCTTGCCACTTACTTGCATGCTTTAGGATGCTTAATAGAACTGTCATGAGTACACAATAGTTGTGAAAGTGAAAGCCTCCTCTTTAGGTTGTTATAACCTGTGTTAGATCAATGTAATAACCAAGTCCAGTTGTGGCACCCCGTTGCAATAAGTTTCTTGTTACTTGTCCATATAGAAAGATTTTAATTACATTGAATTTGTAGTCATCCCTGTTCATAGGTGTGCAGGTGTTTCTTCACTCAAGTCTACATATCAGAGATGTCACAGCTTATTGTTTATTAGCAAAGGAGCAGCCAAAGGTTTATGGAGACTTGCAGAGTGGTAGTACTATAAAGGAGGCAGTGTGAGATCAGCTCTGCCTCTCATTCACTCCAAAGTTCTTAATGTGAAGATATGATTGAGCATCTGCTTGTTTTAGAAAGCTCTTGAATAATTCCTCCTTGTGAAGAAGTGAAGCAATGGAGACAGAAGCAATTTAAAATACTTGATAAATGTATTTTGGAAACTTACCTTTATTAAAAGCAGTGATGAAGCTATGTGGCCCTTTTACATGAAGGGAGTAGAAGTTTAATGTAGGCATTTGCTTTGCCAGTGTAGGGTAGCATTGCCTCAGCTTGCTTGTCTTCATTTCAGGATGAGAAGAAGCGTTTCACCGTGGCCCTGTTGAGTCTCCGACTCCTCGCCAAGTTCCTGGGGTTTGTTGTTTTCCTGCCCTATCGCACTGTGGAGCAGCCAACCAGAGACTTGCAGGATTCCGCCCTGGCACTAAGAAACCAGGTAAGAAACCCAGCGTTGCCTTTTGCTTGACAGGCACTTCGTCTCGCCCAGGGAGGATGGGGAGTGTCGTGCACTTGCAAAGTGAGCCAGTGGTTCCTGGGGTGATGTTGTATGGGTCTGTGTCCCTGCTGCATATTCTGGGCATGGGAACAAAGGAAAAAAGAATTTGTGTAACCTCGAAAAGAGGAAGCAATACACCAACAGTAAGGTACTCAGTCTTCTGTTATTTCTGCTAATCTGGGTCTGTCATACCAAAACTTTCACCTGGCTAAGACAAATGGTATTCATAGTGTAAAATTCAGCTACCAGGACTGGTTGTGTTAGTTTTGCACCTATCTCCCAGCAGTGTGTCACTGAATGGAAGCATTAGGCCTTGAATCCACTTTGTACATAGTCAGGATTTCAGCCTTGCTTTTGAAAGTCCCAGTGGGACCTTTGGTTGCAGTCATAGTTTGGTTTTTTCCTCTGGTCATGTGCAAAGAAGTGTTTTCCTTAGCCAGAAGTCACCAGTATAGAAGATGAAATCCTAGAAAGAAAAGTCAAGGTATAGATAGAAGTTTTTCTGTAAGTATCAAAAAATAACTTCAAGCCTCTGGTTTAACTTCTCTTTTCCCTTAAGACCCTGCCTGTACTGGATATATTAAAGCTTCTGAGACAATCTATTCGAGATCAACGTTCTATCCTCACTATTCCTTGGATTGTGGAGTATCTTTCCCTTGTGGATCATATTGCTCCTTTCCTTGATTATTACAGGGAAGTGTTTGGTCTTTTGCTCCAGGTATACAGGTAAGAGTCCGGGAAACTATATCTGTAAAGAACTTTGCAGTGAATATTTGGGGTGTGTTGTTTTTTTTTGGGGAGGCACGGTTTTTGGGGTTATTTTGTTGTTTTGGTGGTTTGTTTTTGTTTGTTTGGTTTTGGGGTTTGGTTTGGTTTGTTTTGTGGTGCAAGTCATGCATGCTTTTTATCTTACCTAAAGCTGCAAAAAGAACACAGCCTAAACTTGGGGATTAATACTTGATTCAAATATGTGTTTTTTATTAAGTAAATAAAATCTTTAAATTCCACTTGATCACTCTACATCTGCAGCTGTGATTGACCTTCAAGCTGCAGCTTGAATTTTGACCTTAGACCTACAAGGTTTCCAATGCCTAAATAATTTTCTAGTTTTCTTTCCTATATACATGAGGAAAATTTGAAGCACATTCTAGAGAATGGCTTGTCTAGTGTAAACTTAAGACAGGATGTTATGCAGGTACATATGAAAAAGTAGAGCTTACTCTCTCTTTAAACAGACATGCAAGGAATGTGTTCATGGTGATAGATAGTGTAATTGGTGAGTGAATGGTTTGGGAATGTTTTCCTTAATGAAAATTGAGCTGCTGAAAACTTATACTCTCTCTTGCTGCTTCTGCTGCATGACAGGTTAATGGTCCTTTCTGAAGACAAGGAGATGAATTTCCTGAACAAGCTGCTGATCCTTGCAGTTCTGGGTTGGCTTTTTCAGGTAGAGTCTTCTGTGTGCATGTAACTCTTCTCTGAAGAAAAAGCAGAGCACAGAACTCAATATAAGATAGTATTGAAATTAATTAAAACAATTCAATACAGTAGTTCGTTGTTTTATTGGAAGTTTTTTACCTTGGTGTAGGGTTTAAAGAATAACTGTGTTTTAATGGAAAGTTATCTTCCTTTAGTGTAATTGTGTGAAGCAACAATTTTTTTCTGATAGGAATTGTAGTTGCATCTGAAGCACATTCTGTACTTACTAATCTGCAACCTTGTAAGAAAATTGACAGCTGGTTCCTGTTGGAACTGGACACTCTTGTCACAAAGATGGTGTGCTAGCTGTCAGCCTTGAATTAGAGGAATTTATTAGATAAGGGGATGGTGTGTGATGAACTTTTAGAATTTTTTTGTGCCTTCAGTTGGAAGCAAGGTAATTACTTAGCAGGAACCTGTTGGAAATGTGGAAGATGCTGTATAGGGAGGGTAAGAAAGGTGGTTTTTTGTTACTGTGATGAAAATAAGCCTTTGATTTTATGGTAAGTTCTTCTCCAGGCAAGAGGATCCTTGGTGCTGGGGTTTCTCTTTTGTGGGTGGCAGGGTGTGTTATCAGAAATGGTGGAAGTTACCACCTTACTGCCTTTTGGGTTGTAGCTCTTGGATTTTCTGTTTCAGGTTCCATCAGTCCCTGAAGAGTTGTTTTTTACTGCTGATGACAGGCAGGAGAGATTTATGCTGGACACTGTGACATCTGCTCAGGCTTTGGTGAGTTAGTGCAGCAGCATGTCCTCTGAATCTGTGAGTGAAGATGGACCTACCACTTCCTCAGGAGTTGTAAGATTTTATCAGGAGCTTGGCTTCAGGGCAGCTGCACTGAGCATTTGGAGACCAGTGGATGTGATGCCCAGTTTGTCCAAGTGCCTCAATTGCATTTGTGTTATGGGTTGTGAGCTCTGTGTTACAGCTCTGGGTTTTCTGTCAGGCAGGAGCCATCTCACCTGCTGCAATAATTTGCAGAACAGGTGCCAAGTTATGCTGGAGGATCAGATGCTGTTTTCCTGCAAGGTGAGCTGATAGAACTGTAGCTCTTCCCAGAAATAAGCAAAAGTAATGATGAACAGAAATAGAAAGATGGGACAACCTAAGAGCAAGGTTGCTGTTTGTGAGGTCACCTCTTTTTCCAGTGTCATGATAAAGGGTGGCTGAACTGACAATGGTATGAGCAAGCAGGAAAGGAGGTGAGGGTATGGCATGTGTGATATTTCAGATAATTCCTAGACATGCAAGGGGATATATACTATTCCATGGAAAAGGGGTATGGTTGCTAAGACACGTTGCCTTGGTGGATGGGATGTGAAATTGCTGTTCCTCCCATGGCCCTGCCTGTGCTGATACTGAGGTGACATTTCTCCATGGTGTGGTGTTCCAGTGAGTCTGGATGAAGGCACTTGTGGAGGTGTAATGCATAGCATTAGTTCATAATTTTACTGTGTATTTGGAATCCAGCTATTGCTTTCATGGAAAGGTAGCCCTGAAACATGCCTGTGAATGCATGTGTGGGATTCCTGACTTGAAGACTGTTTCTTTTGTGCTGTATCCTTTCAGCATTTCCTTCATTTTCTCACCAGGACTTTGTACCCTTGGTGGATCAGCAGTTACTTTATACCTGCTGTCCCTATCTTAGTGAGTATTTTGCTTACTTTTGCTATATCCATAAACCATATTAGTATGTATTTGCTTTTATTTAGTCAGTTGTTTATATTTGTTGTTTGGTACTGTGAGTCCTTGGATCACCTTTCTTACCTTCCTCACAGCTTAAGGTCTCAGTTGTGTATGCAAGAACCTTGAAAAGAAGCTGTATTGCAGGAGCTCCTGTAGCTGTGAATAGTATCTGGTGAAGCTGGGGGAGGGAGGTTACATAGTCAGGATAGTTGATCCACAGAGCTTGAATCCAGAGGGGCAGGGGTAGCCACCCCTCACAAGCTGTAAGGAAGCATTATAACAACACAACTTTTCCATCCTAGGTATAGGAAGAGGTGTTTGTACTGCAAGGAGTGTCTTGATCCTTGGGCATATTTCTGCTGCCAGGCAGAGGGAAAGAATCCTTTTGTGCCCTAGTGTTTTGTCAGGTTGTTGTTTGATGCAGCTTTTTCATGGGATCTGTCTACCAATGCTAAAATTACTCTCTGTAGACAGTAGAGTCCCGGATGGGGAGATGGTGCTCTTTTTCTTGGGACTTGGTGAGAAAACTGTATGTTAAACCTTTGCATCACAAAAGCTTCTAGGGATGAATAGGTTGTCCAGCTTTTCCCCCAGTATTTGCTCCCAACGCTTGGAATTTTGTGTAACTGCTTGCCTTGTCGTCCTTGTAGGCTTTATGGTTCTTGCTTGCCACACTAAAAAGGAATGCATAAAAATAACTGCTCTCTCATCCTTCTGAACAAGTCCCATGTGCTACGGGGCTTTTCAGAAGCTTCCTCTTTTCAGAGCCTTGCTGTGCCCTGCCAGTTATATGTGTAGGATGTCCTCCCTGCTTTACTGAAGCTTCTGCTTTTGTAGAAGCTGAGAGAATCTGCTCTGGGAACAGGACTGGAAAAGTCCAAGTCTCTTTCTTGAGTTTTGATATTAATTTTTTTTTCCTTGCCTATGAGGTTGATGATTGCTTTTGCATGTTTTCCTGTACAGGTGAGCTGCGCAAACTACTTGCCTCTTTTGTGGCTGGTAGTGGAGGAAAAAATGGTGGTTTTATAAGGAAAATCACTCCCACAGCTGCAGAGTCCTTAGCACCCAAGACTTCTGTCACGCAGCGGAAACTGCAGGTAATGAAATTAGGGAGGCACAAGGGGAAAAGGGGCAGGAGGAATTTGCTTGTGGGAGTATAGGGTTACAAGGGTGCTCTCTTAATGCCAGGGAAAGAAGGAAAACATTGTATTTAACAGTCAGGTATCTTTACTCCCTGTTTTTCTGTAACAGTCGTGTGGCTGGGATACAGTGTGGGTGCTGAAATCCAGATAACCTCAGTAAACATTCTTTGGGTTGGAACAACTGGTCTTATTTGTTTCCCTCTTCTTTAACATTAAGTGTTGATATGTTTCTCATACTTTGTTTTGGTTAGATTGTAGCCATGCTTTCCACTGAAAGAAGGACATGCATAGGAGCCTACAGGATTACCAGCCTGTAATTAAAAGGGCTTGTTCTTCCCAAAATGAGCCCTATGTGGTGACTCACTGTCAGAAGTAGACAGTGTCAGAAGTCTTCCATTCCCTTTACGGGTCTTTTGTAGCTTCAGAAACCCTGATAATGAGCTTTGGGTTAAATGGTTAGAAGGGACGAGGGAGTAAAACTGGGATGATGAGTGCTACAGTAGCAGAAAATTCTAGTGGAGGTAAATTGTCTTTTGGTACATCTCCAGATGGTAGTTCTGTGCATTCCTGTGTTGATGAGAGGAGGATATGGTTGGGGTGCTCTGATCAATTGTAGCACTTTCTCTTGAACAGGTAGATTTGGAACAGGCCTTCTTCCACAACCAGCCTCCTTCCCTACGGAGAACAGTGGAATTTGTGGCAGAGAGGGTGGGATCCAACTGTGTTAAGCACATCAAGTAAGTGCTGGTTGCCTGTTCTGTGACTTAAGAAGTAACTTTACATTATAATTAGACAAAGAGTTGATCGTTTAAGCTTGCATGTATGAGGGAAAGAAGCATCCCTGGGGATGTGCTGTGTACCAGAACACCAAGGCTGTGCAAGAGTGTGACCAGCAACATCTGCCATTTGTGAAGGGATGTAGAGAGGAGGGGAATACAACTTTCGAGACACTTTTTGTATGAATGTAATACAGTGTTGAGGCTTTATAACCTGTTCAGAACATTCTTGCTAATGATAGGAAAATCTCCTATCAGAAATGACTTTTGGAAGTCACTTGATCCAAACTCCTGCTCAAAGCAGGCCCAGCTTTCAGGTTAGGTCAGGTTTACTGGCACCTTTTCCAGTTGGAAAAATTGCCGTCTCTTAAGGATGAGGATTCAGCCAACTTCTTTCTACCATGTTCGAATGCTTAATTTTCCCAGGCTTTGTGAAAAATGTTTTCTTATAACCTGTCAGAATATCCATCGTTCCAGTTTGTGCATATTCCTGTCAATCTTTAGCAGTGCTCTTCCTAGAAGTCTTGTTCTGTCTTCTCTGTAACTTTTCCTTCTCCTTTCAGCTTTTTCTTGTCTCCAGGCTAGGTGAAACTGACTCCCCTTGTAGGTGTGTGTTCCAGCATCCCAGAAATTTTAATAATTTTTTTCTTTTCTCCTGCAGTTACCCATATTGTCAATGGCTTTCTTGTCCTTAGATCCCAAAGCTGGACACACTATTCCAGATGCAGCCTCACAGTGATGAGGGAAGCAGTAACTTCTCTTGACTTGCTGGCTGCACTGTTGCTATTGTCAGCCCAATATAAGGTTGGCTTTCTTTGCACACTCCTAACTCACTTACCTTGTGTTCTGGGAACTCCAAGTCCTTTCTGCAGAGCTGCTCTGTAGCCAGTAGACCCCAGCCTGTACAGGTGCACAGTCAGCCCATTTCTTCCTCTTTTCACAGCCCTCCTGTGTGGCAGCCCTGCCCTCCAGCTCATGAGCTTGCTCAGAGTTTACCCTGTTCTCTTGTCCAGCTTGCTGAAGCCATTAAATGTTATCCGTCCCTAAGGAATGGTGGTTGTAGTGGGTTTCTGCTGACATCTTTGAACTTCTGAGCACTATCAGTTGAGCATACAAGGGTATTGCTGCCAGAAAAGAGACCTATAGCTAAGTAAGTTTTTAGTAAAACCTAAAGGCTTTTGACTCTTGAGTCTTAGTACTACTTTGGTGTCTTCATTGCTGTTTTCTTCCATACATACACAACGAGGAGATGATACTGTACTAAATGCAGCATGATTGATTCGTTTTTAGCAAAGTGACTTACTGCATTTGAGATGGGTATTCCCCTAAATGGGGCATAAGAGCTGGGTACAATGAATGTGCATTGTTTCTTGTATTGATTTCAGTCTGCCTGATTGTTCTTGGTGTTGTTGCAGGGCAACACTGGTAGCAGAGCTAGTTCAAAGGGCTGAAACCATGTTGCAAGATAAAGTGAAGGAGGAGGATGTTAATCATGACAAACTGCTTGAAGAGGTGTGCGCTCATCTGTATGAGGAAGGGGCCCAGGCACTCATCAAAGGCAGAGAGTAAGGAGGAAAAGTTATTTAAACTTGTGCCTTCCCATCTCTTCTTACTGCAGAATCTATAAGCCTAATTTAGCTTGGCCTGTCATGCTCAGGTTCTGGTAATTATAAACCATGCCCTCTGCTCTTCTTATGGTGAGTGTCTGCTGTGCCTCCAGTCAGTTCATACTGTATTTGTAAGAAGGAATAAAGGTGCTGTGTGTCCCTCTGCATCCAGCTCCAAACAGACATCCACTGCAGCTATTGTATTTCCCCTCTTTGGGAAATTGATATTGCAGCTTAGTTGCTTGTAATTACCCTTTCCTTGTCTTGTTCTTTTAGTCTGATTTATTGCATTGCTACATAATGAACCTCTGAGTGTTGTCCAAGAACTTAGACTAATCCTGTGGCACTCTTTCTTTCTTTTCTTGCAGATTTTGCAAAAAAAAAGGTCCTGAGGCAGTGAAGGTGTTGTTGCCAGAAGAGACATCTGCAGCAGTATGTATTTTCCCTAAAACTTATTAAAAGCCTTGACTTTAAGTCTGGATCATTACCATTTTTCCATTGCTGCTTCACTTATCCCTTAATAGCTCAGGTCAAACAAATCTATTGATGCTCTCATGGAAGGACTGAGAAATAGCTAAGGAGTGTCACTTCTACTGGGCTGCCTTGCATATTCTGGGTAAAGTGATACTCAGCTCATAAGTGACTAATGAGGCTAGAATGTTAGATAAATTGCATTTATCTTGCAATGACAGTGCATTTGTTTTAGCATCAACTTCCACAAGCGTTGATGAGGTTTGGAAAATCAAAATGGGTCAGTTGTATTGCTCAAACCAGCAGTTTCCATAGATGGTGATGCTCAGTTTAATTGTTGCATGCCAAAATTAAGCTTTCTTCCTCTAGACTTCCTTCTGAATTTTCCCTGACAGCAGTGCTGGGGCTGATAGTAATCTCCTATCATTTGTCCTCCTCCCTGTAAAGGTTTTAAGTAGTGCAGAAAGCATTGCGGTGGAACTGGCTACTGAGAGAGCCTGTGGCTGGCTCTCTGCCAACATCGCAGGTGAGTCTTTTTACCTTGAGCTGGGGCTTCTAACGTGTACATTGTACTCTTTTCTGAGATCAAGGGACAGACAGTGTTACAAAGTACTTGGTCCTATTCATTTTTCCTTTAGTGGAAAGTATGTAGTTGCTCTATCCCTCCTTGTTTAGGCATAACAGGAATGATTTCGAGCTCTAAGAACCTTCTTTGGGGATCTTTTGGGCTTGGCCCATGGTAGTGATTTTTAGTTATGGAGTCTTGTAGGATGGTGAGAGTAAATGCTGTGGAAATGCTTCTGGAAATGTCATCTGAAGTTGTCTTAGCACTTCCAGTGCATACAGACAACTGCTCTCTCAAGCCACCTTATGGTTCACATGTACAGAGTGCTTCTGAAATCTCCTGTAAAATAAACACTTCTTGGACTGTGTATTTTCTGCAGGCTGAAGGCAGATGTAGTCCTTTTATTCTGTAATACTGCTCTGGCAACTCTTCAGAGTCTCTGCAAACCCATTTTTTCAGGAGGTTGTGCCAAAAAGCCTGCGGAGAAATGTCCAAGTACCATTTGCAGCCACATGAGTTTAGTGTTTTGGATGCTGCTCAAAATGTATTTTGGTAGAAGACATATGGCTTTTATGGGCACAGTGGTTGAACTGGTATGATCACACTGAATCAGCTTTCTACTTCAGCATTGCCTTCTGGCTTAGCTACTGTGTTTGTTAAACCCATGGAAATATTTTTATGGAAGTAAGATGAGTTGCCAGTGATACCTGGCAGTGATGGGTGGCTGCCTGCTACAGCTGTGGGTTAGCACACCCTCTCCACGTAAGCCTCTGCACATTAAATACAGTGGGAGGTCAGGGAGAGGGAGTTGAAAATGTAAACTGTCTTTTTGCCTTATTCGCTATGGCCCTTGGAATGAGAGGCTAAGAGTGTTTGAAAATGATTCTCTGCTTCAGTAGAGACAAAAACTGAAGCAGACAGGATTTCTCTGTTCTCTGTAGCACTCATCAAAAGGGAAGTGAAGGCAACCTTCAACAGAATGCTGAAAGTCCCAGGATTTCCCTTGCCAGGCGAGGATGCTCTTGAGTTGAGAAGGGACTGTCCTCCAGGCTGTCAGCACTGTGCCCCATTTCCCTCCCAGATCATCAATGAGATTAAGGTACACAGTGTTCACTTCTGGGCTTCCCTTTCTGTTTTTCACATTGGTGTTTTTGTGGTTTGTTTTTACTGTGGTTTTGTGGGGCATTGTTTGTTTGTTTGGGGTTTTTTTAAGAGAATGTTCTGATTCTGAGGAGGTGGCTGTGGGGAGTGCTTAGGAAGCACGATGGAAAGTTCTCGGGTTTTTTTTCAACCCCTGCTATCTCAAATAAAGGATTTCTGGTAGCATGGCAGTGTGGCCTTTTTGATTTGAGTAGGATAGAAACCACACTGTGGACACCATGGTATTGTGTACAATTTTGCAATCATTTAACCTCTTACCCCATAAGGAAAAGAATTCTGAACACCTCACTTTTTTACCATTATGTATTCTGTCTATTTTTTTTTGCAGCTGCTTGTCTGCTTGACAGACAAGTAATGCTGGTTATCACTGTCATTGCTGTCCCAGCAGTTGTGTGAAAATGAGTTCACATCCTTTAATGCTGTCTTGCTTGTGCTCAAATAAAAAAAAGAGGGTAATTTGTGTCAGGAATCCTCTGTGTTGGCACTGAAGCTTCCCTGACAATATATAAGGACGCTGGATTTCTATAGCACTTCTACCCTGAACTTGCTTGCTGTGCTGTCAGATTTACCTAGAGCTTTCAGTGCTAGTACTTTTAAGGAAGATGAATTTGTTGCCATTATTGAATTTTACTTCATAACATTAGTGAGAACTGTGCTAGAAAATGAGATCTTGGTAAGGTTGTGAAAAATCAGCTTTAATCTGTCTTATGAAATGTATATATTAATTTTGGTTCTGGTTTTAATGAGGACCCAAGAACGATTTATGAACTGCTCTGTCATAGGTCCGAGGATCTGTTTGTGGAAGAGCAGGATACTAAAGTGTATGTTACTGTTGTCTTTCTCATCAAGGATGTGCTCTGTGTTGCTGTGGGCCCACGGGAGGAGGGTGAAGTGGTTGACTTTGTGTGGCTGGAGTGCTTGCTGGGAAGGTTGAGTCAGACACTTCGATGCAGAAAGGTAAATGATGTAAAAAAGCAACAAAAACCCCCTTTGAATCACTTTGGGCTGTCTTGGTGCCTGCAAAGTGTTTAGTTTGCCTTGCCTCACAGCTGAGTTCAGTTGAGGGGTTTTTATTTGTGCTCAAATGTGGCAATGTTGCACTGCATTTTTTTATACTGTGTAGGTCTGCTTGTTACTTCAGTTTGCCTTTGTGAATCCCCTTTTCATATATGACTTTTTTGTCTTTCAGTCTTTAGTGGTCTTCTCATTACAGCTCTGTGCTTCTTGTTGTAAATTGGCTGTTCTTGGATTTTTTTTATCCCTTGTGAAGCCCTGTTTTATCCAGTCTGCTGTATGGAGAAAAAAATGTGACTTTTTTTGTGTTTTCCAGTTCATGTGTCCTACATCAGAACAGCAGCTGGCCAAGTGCACGGTTGAGTTGGCATCTTTGCTGGGTAAGTGAGTTATGGTTTAAGACTGAAATCTGTTATTACAGTTCTCTTAGATTCTTGAGGTCAGAGATTTAAGTGTTTAGAGCTCATGGATATTTAATTCTCTTTGGTGTCGCTGATTCTGCAGATTTTTTTCTGTCAGTTTGGGTGGTTGCTCTTATTCCCTCTTACATTCTGCGTAACAGAATTGTACAGTGATTAAACATCCCTCTGGTCTGATCTGTTTCACATCTCTGCTGTTTTTTATTTATTGACACCTTCAGTTAAATATGGGATATGTTTTCCATTATTTCTGCCTCTGAAAAATTGTGTTTGAATTTGGGCTTTTTTTCCTAAAAGTAAGGGTCTTTTCCATTAAATTATGTTTTTATGGATTTTTTATGGAAAGAATGAAAGTAACTTGTTTTCTGTGTCTTATGACTCCTGTGAACATTTTCAGTTTGGTTTTTTCTCTTGCTCTGATGTGTAAATACAGTTTTTCTCTGAGCAGGAGCTTGTGATCTCAATGCAGGTGTTTTCTTCACGGGCAGCCTTCTAATTTGGTGGGTTTAGAACTAGCTTTAGAAGTTTTATATATTATTTGTTTTTTCAGAAGGCAGTTCACATCTGAATATTGTGAAATTTATTTTGGGGGCAGCAGTGTTGACCTGTCCTGTTCCATTAGGCTGTACCAAGGAAGAACTGGTATCTTACTTCTGTTTATGTTCATCTGTAGTTAAGCAGTGATCACTTTACTTTCACTTATGTAAAGTCATGTAATGCTGCCTGTAGTCTAAACTATGAGTCTGTCTATAGATTTTAATGTTAAACTGTGTTACTCTTCTCTCCTTTGCAGTAACACCTAGGATCTCTTTGACTAAACATTAGGCTGACTTTCAAGACTTGGGGCTATATTCCAATCAATTGGTGTTCTTTGTCTGAGGAATATAAATCTCTTCCTACGTCATACTGTCTGTATAGCTTCAAAGCTCATAATTTTGCATATTTCGAAACTCCCGTCCTCTTACGTTCACTAGTTTGTACTCCCTAAGTGTCCTGCTGAGCCAAGATAATAACAATAAAAGGAAATAATGCAGCTATAGGAGTTAATTTTTCATCCTTTTCATAGTTTCAGATCGTGTTCCTCTGAGTCTTGGGATCAAATCCCCAGAGAAGAGCCATGAAAGGCTGCGTGTAAAGAACAATCCCACCTGTGGCCTCCTAAAACTGCTGTTCTCCATCTGGAAGGAGGACTTTGGGACCTGTGTGCCTGTGCAGCTGATCTTCAGCAAGAAGAACATGAGTTATCTTGCAGAAGCTAAGCAGAGAGAGGTAAAGCTCATTCCCGTGTGTGGAGTAGATTGGCACTCGTGTAGGAATTCTGCCAGCCTGCAGTGCTCACGGTGGCTGCTGAGGCTGGTGGTGTGTGGCTGCTGCTGGCTGGCCTTGTTTCTTCAGGTCAGTGAAAGAGAGGGATGTGTACAGCTCAGAAGGGGTTGGTGCCTGCCTGGGGGGCTCTCAGGGAGGCACAGTTTTGGTTAGGAGCCAATGGCAAAATGGCCCCTTTTGCCTGGGATATTGCAATGACTGGACACACGTGACTGTCATCAGTTGCATTCTTGTGTCTTTTATCAGCTTGCATTTCTGCATGCATGTTGGTGTTACAAGCACCCCAAAGAAAGCTGAAAATCACCCTATTTAGTTGCAGGCTAAATCCAGCTTATTTCAGAAGTCAAAGAAATAATTTTTCACGCTGTTCTTGATCAGGCAGGAATTAAATTCTTGATGTGTTTATAAACTGAGTTTTGAGACTTTATGGTGGGATACAATCAATGTATGAACTAAAAGAAATTCTGTTCACTCATTTTGGATGTTGCTCTTGTCCTCATGGTCACATGCAGATAGATAATGTGCTTGCTCCTTTTCTCCACTTTCTGATCCAGAAAGAAAAGTGTGAATTATATATGGATAATATATGTGCTTGGAAACAAGCACATAATCTATTTATTTTTGAGTGTTGATATTTTCTTCTCTTGTGCAGTGGGATTTGTTCCTCTTCTTGCTTCATGGTCTTACAGAACATGAACTAATGAGAACTAGTGAAATCCAGAGTTGCCTGCATAGCCTTGAAGAGCTCCCTTGGCCCTCAGTAAGTAATTAGATATGCATGAATAATAAGTTAAATAAGCAGTAAAGCTATAGAAACAGACAATCCTTGTATTTCTATTTCATATAGATAAGGCCCATAACCTTCCCATCTGTTGCTCCTGCTTAATGTAAAGGAAGGACTGGTTTCCAACAAGCTTGTTTCTGTTGCTAGAGTTCGGCTGAAAGCTGTACTTGTGAGAATCCAACATTGCCCATGCAGTGGAAACATTTCCAAGAAACTGTAAACCAGTTTAGAGACCAGCTGGCTCAGTTACCAACTCTCAGTTCTAGCCTGAGTGTGCTTGCTGCCTTCCAGCTGAGAATGACGTGTTGGGAAGGGTCTTAACTGACCAGCCTTGCACTTAAATCCCTGTGCCTCCTACCACCAGAGTGTGAGAGCAGTTGGACTATTCTAGAGGAGTCTCACTATTCTGGCCACAATCAAAATGTAGGAATCCACTCAAATGCCTTGCCTAAAATGGACAGTATTCCAAGGCTGATGAGCACTTGCATGTTGGAGCTGCTTTAACCATTTAATTGTGGCTTTAACCATTTAATCTTGTCTGAGAAGGGTGTGGGGATCAGAGGGGGGACTGAGCATGTCTGCAGGCCTTCATCATTGCAGTCAATTCTGTAGTTCATGTAGGTTTTTGCTCTGGAAAACCATCAATGTGTTTAGCATTAACATGTTTAAAGTTCTTTATGGAAAAATTAAGTCAGCCTCTTTCGTTTACATTACTAAGGATTCTCTGGTTTGTATCTGTTTGTTACAGGATTTTGTAAAAGACTTGAAAAGGCTGTCCCGAATATTAGTATCAGAACATCAGATAGAGGAGCCCAGGATTAACCCTTGTGAGCTGACCAGACAATCTCTAGCTGCTGTGACCACACAAAGTTAGCAGAGCCGGACTCTGTGGACAAAAATGACTAATGAAGATGCAAATGGAATTTTCAGTGTTTCTGAAAGGATTGGGAGCTCTTTGCTGGGAGCATACTGAAGATAAGAGGTCACTTTGTGCAAAACCTGCACTGGGCTTTCTGTCATGGACATTTTGCCATGGTGACTCTGCTGAAGGATTTACATCAGCAAATGGATCTCCATGTCAATAGTCTTTTAAGCACCTTGATTGTATCTCAGAGCAGCTGTTCTTTGCATTCAGAGACACCTTTTGTATTTGTGCAGCAATAAGCTCTGACCAAACCCAGGAATCAACTCAAGTTACTTTGTGATCAGAGATGGTTTCTTGATGGCTGTATCTTAACCCAATGTGACTTCTCATGTTGTCTTTTAACAAAGCCTCAACAGTCAGGGGAAGGAAGAGGTGAACCTAATGACACAGAGATGTGCCTATATTTATTTTTCATTGTAAGCTCAGTGTTGAAGGTTTGATTTTGATTTTTTAAGACTAATTTTAAAAGTTAAACCATATTAAATAAATCCACTAGATCACTTACGGCATTATTCCTAAAGGATGTACATGCTGAAGTGTTTTTCCACCTCTTGTTGGAAACAGAACTTGTAATTTCCCAGGGATTTCGATAAAATATCTGTTTATATTTTTTACTGAAGACAGTATTTTTAAGACACTTTTATAGTTGTGAACATAAATGACATCTGGCTGCTATTCATTGTTTTTAATAATTTTTCTTGCCTTGAGTTTGGGTTTTATCAGTAAGGAATTGCTGCAGCAAAAGAACTACAGCCTGGAAGAGTGGACAAAGTAGTGAAGAAGCACTATGATGTTCCTTGCAGAGTGGGTTTTGAAAGGGGCCTGTTTCTTGAAGGACAGTGGGCATTTTCTGTCCTTACAGACAGATTGTCACCAAGAGTGTGACCTCCTGTTCACTTCCTTCTCCCCAAGTGTTTCCTTTAACTGCAGTTTGGGGCAGGGACTGCTGGTGAGTAGCAGAGGATGTTTAGGTGCTCATCAGCTGTCTCATAGGATTCCCTCCTCCTGCCCCAAAGCAGTGAGGACATTATTTCCTTTTGTCTAGGAGTGTCCTAGTAGTGTAGGTTTTCCCAGAAAGCAAGTTCTGTGTTATTTAACAACACCCTCTGGACAAGGTGAAGCCCAGGACTGTTTAGCTTGCTAATGAACTAATCTCTTCCCTGTATAAGGTGAGAAAAGGTAACATCTTGGAGTCAGTGGTTCAAGAAAAACTACAGACAGGACTCACTAGGTAGAACTGTGGCTTCTGTTAAAATATGTGATACACAAAGAGAAATCATAGAGGCACATTAGTGTCTGAACTATATTGTGATTTTTCTTGTCTTCTTTACTAAGCACTGTGTTGAAAGATTTGGCAGGTTCCACCTTCATTCCTCTTTTTAGGGGCTTTCTCTTGTGAATGAAAGAGTCCCCAAAAGTAGGCATGCTGCAAAGCAAATACAAATGGAACAATTCAATACAAATTGAAGAACATTATATCATGCCATACCTGCTCCCTGAGGCTGAGTATTATGTGATGTTTTGCTGCAGATCTCATTTGAAATTGTTGTCATAATAAACATTATTAAATATCTTGCCTTGTGTCCAAGCTGTCAGTGTAGAACCTCTTGGTACTAGGCTGAAGAACAAAATGGGTACCTTGCCACAAAGCATGGGGCAGAGGAAGTGCAGTACAGACCTCCTGTCTCGCCTCGCCAGCTTCTGCTGAAATAGAAATCTACTTTGTTATGTAAGGGAGGGCAGGGTGGTGAAAGGGGAAGGAGCTGGAATCCGTAAGAGTTAAAAAAATTGGTGCTCCTGGTTCTGGTATGGATTTTATTTGGGTATCATGAAACTGTTTGCACAGTTGGCCACAACCATTTTCATGAACTCAGTGTACTGTAATCCTTCTCTAATACAACATGTTTGGAAGTTTTTATTTAAAAGGTGACCAAGCCCCAGGCGCAGTTTCCAGCAACCAGAGAACACAGTTGTGCCCTGTGGGGCAGGAGACATTTCTGCAGTGGGACTCAGCAGGTAAGACACACCTCTGTTTCTATTCTTATGACTTAATGCAGTGGTGCTGGTTCTTGGGCATCCCACAGCCCCCAGGCATATCTACTCTGTAAAACCAGACACCCCACTCTGTGTCCAAGGCAGAGGGGCCAGTTGTGGAACACAGATTTTCTGCCTGTGGACACTTGGCCGTGGGCCCATATGTGAGGACATGACCCTGGGCTGGCGACCTTCTCTCAGCGGGAGTCCCTCGGGCTTTGTCCCTCTGTCCTGGGCATGGCTGCTGGTGCCAGAGGTGCTGCAGGCAGGAGAGCAGCAGCTCACTGAAAGCCAGCTCTGGAGGGCATGGCCCTTCTTCTGCCAGTCTGTCTTAGTGCAAACTCAGAGGTCTCAAAAAAGAATTAGGAAAAATTGTGTTACATTACCTTCCTTCTGAATGTGCTGATCTGGGGAGTTGTGTAACTGGACGTGGGAAGCTCCACCTGACTTCTTTTTTTAAATAACTGAACAAAACCCCCTTTGCTTGGAGAAGCACTGTCACAGAACCCAAATCTAAGCAGTGACTGGTTTCTTGATTCTTGTGCCAGAAGTTGATATTCCATGCCCATTCCTCAGCAGGTAAGTAGGACACATGTCTGTTATCACAAACTTGCCTTTGTTTTTCTATCCTGCATAGTTCCATAGATGGGTATCTCAGCTGGAGCAAAATAAGGTGGGGCACATTTTCTTGTGTAGAAAATACCATTTATTGTGAATATGAAAATAGCAACCTTGATTTAAGAGCAGAGATGCAACCCTAGGTGGTACAATACAATTGGTTTGATCATCTGCTGCTCAACAATAACTTACAGGAAGTTGTTTTTTGCCTGTTGTAGATTATCCAATTTGATATCTGCTGGGCCTTTGTTTCTTCCTTCCAAACAAACCAATGCCATACATTAGCAAGTACCATAAAATGTTGTATTTGCAAAAGAAAACATTCATATAAATAGGCTTTTTAGTATCAATTGAAGATTGTATTAAAAAAAAGTTACATTAATTCAATACTGATAAAAATAAAACTTAGCTTTGATAGCATATAAAAACGCTTCAAACCAAGCATATATAAATAACTTAATTTGTAAACATAGAAAAAAAATATTAAGTATATATAAAAATAAACATCTGATGCACTGTACAATAAGACACTATCCTTCATAGGCACTGGCATCGTTGATCAACAGGAATCCCCCGAGATGTTTTTCCTACAAAAACTGCTTTATCACTAGTGCCATGTCCAAAATAAAAGGGAAAAGAAGCAAAGCACTGAGCAAATCTGTAGTGGGTTGTATGAAGACCTCCCCTACCTCCTCTGGAAAGCTATGGAAGCAGCACTGGGGACAGAGTCAATATCCCGTGCTGCTGGTTCTGATCATTTTTCTTGGGGCTTTACTGTACTCCCTTGCTTTTCCTACTGGGTTTCCACTGAAGGGAGGATGTTGACACGTTACAAATCTGGACATCTGTCATTTTGCTCAGTTGCTGAAAACTCTGTGACAGTTTACCCATTCTTCCTTGAGGGCCATGTAAGATGTGTGATGCTCAAAGTGAACCATGCTGTGACTCAGGCTTTTAGCAAAAGGCTGCCCCTCACCAAAGAAGAACACTGACATATTTGTGTTAAGATTGTAACCATGACTATCCAAAGATGAAACAAAGCAAATTTGTAAGTGAAAGGTTTTGTTATCCTCCCTGATCTGGTTTGAGGAGGAAGCCTTGGGTGGCTATGTATGAGAAGTGCTATCCTCTTAAGTATCAATTTAAAATAGCAATTGTCTTTTCATTTAAAACTCACTATATTAGTAACAGAAAGTAACAGAAGCTGAGAGCCAAAATTGCACCTGTGCAAAGATAGAGTAAAAGTAGATCTTGACTCTTGAACGCAAAGGTAGGAAGTGCAGCTAACTTCACTGTGTGCTGGGAAAATGCAACTTGTACTAAAAGTAACTGGGTTAAAGTAGCAGGCACTGACTGCAGTAGGGTGGATGCTTGAATACACATTTCTCACTTGACAAATTCAAAGTGCAAGAGCTTCTTGAACAATGTGGGCTTTTCTGAGCTAGTGAAAGCAGAACATAGCAGCTTTTATTGCTTAGATATATCTAAAGTGATTCTGTACTATTGTGCTGAAGAATCAAATGAAGTTATTTGGATATTTGAGGTGATTGTGGTTTTGTTTAAATTTAGGAATACGTGAACCAGCTAGGGATTGTGTTGAACAAACATGTAAAGCCTGACAGCAGGATTGTTGGACTAACTGCCACGGAAGTCCCATGAGGTAATTGAATGGGAAGACTCTGTATTTGCTGCAGTGAGAGAGCTGGTCACATTATGAACAAAGAAATGTAAGACTATGACCAGGCTGTATTTTCAACTCCTAATATATTTGGGTGAAAGTGCAGAAGGGCTGATGGAAAAATGTTGGAGCTACTCTTACTTGCAGGATTTAAATTCTAGAAACAAGCTGATTACTGAGTACTAACCTACCCATGACAGTGTCACTGTGTAGAATGGTTTGGTTTCTTTATTTCAAAGCACCTGATTCTGCAGCACAGTAAAACTGTGTCCTGAGGTACGGTGGTGTCCACTGATGCTGCACAGTGTAGTGGCAATCTGAAACACTTTACACTGGCTGCAAGAAGTCAGCAAATACATGAAAAAAATCTATCCAGGTGTAGGATGTCTAGTGAATATTGTGCTGCTTTAACTTCCCTCTTCAAGGGGAAGGAACATGCAGCTTACTAAGATAAATGATTTATCTACACAGTCAGGAATTCTGCATTTGATACTTATCTCATCATTAGAAAGTGGCTCAACAGCTTGTAAAAGGTCTCAAGCCATAGAGATACTGCTTCCACTATAAACTTACTTAAAGAAAGAAAGAAAGTGATCTCTCCCGCTGCTTGGAAACAGGAGTTAAGTAATACACTCTAATATTCTGGCTATTGTAAAGCAAAGTCTCTTCCTCTGCTCTTTATAGAGCAGCACACCTTTCTTCTCTTCCAGGGAGGTTTTCCACTGCTGTTTCCAGGAGGAGAGGTTCCCCACTAAACTTGCTGTGTTTCTTATAAGCAGTGTTGGCTGAAACAAATGATCCTTTTCTCTGACTGTACTTCCATATAGTCCAGCAGTAGCAGCCAGGCTCCTGAAGTGAGGCTTGATGGTGGCTGCCTCAGGAGGCAGCATTTGCCATGACCCTTTCTGACACTGTGTGTCCCTGTGAGCTGTCAGGGGCTCTCCAGTGTCCGGTGGTGCTGCAGCACTAGGCAGTGAGCAGGTGAGCCAGCTGGGCGATCACCAGGGGCTGCCGCTTTGCCATGGAGCTCAGGAGCCTGGCAGGGATGGCCGGGGCACCAAGGTCCACCTGCAGGGTTAGAGCAAAGGCTGCATGTTGGAGTTTGTACCTCTTTAAACAGAACACTTCTCCAGTCTGGAATAGCTCTGATGTAACGAGTCTGTGTTAGGCACAAAAGTAGTTAGCGGCCAAATGCCATCATTACTGTGTGGTTTGTATCTTTTTCTTCCCAATACTCCACAGACTTTCAAAACTTTGCTACCTGATGTTGCTTCTAGCAGGTATGACCCACATTGCTTTTGAGTTTGAGCTTGGATTAAACTTTACTAGTTTGAGACACAGAGTGTTACTGAAAATGTATATGCATGCACTAAAGGGCAATGTAGAACACATATAAAATTTTTAAATGCATATATACATTTCACCTATGCATTGTAAAATGCATGTGCTAATTAATGATATTTTAAAAAATGTATCTTTAAGTTTTAAATAGATGAGTTTAAAGGACTAATGGCATCTATCTACATAAACATTTAAATAAATTTTACACAGTAAGGCATGTTCTTCTGGACATTTTTAAATACTTAGTACCCCTGTCTCAAAGAGAGCCTACTTTTCAAATGAGTCTAAAAAATGGATGATAAGATTATCATTTCCTTATTCTTAACTGGAATCCTAATTTTGACTTCTCTTTTGTATCTATTAAGTGTGAAAAATTAATGACTTTGGTTAGGAAAATGCACCAAGTATTTTCAGGGATTTTGAAAACAGTATAACCCAAGGTGGACTTCCTGTGTCCACAGCACAGCAAAAATGCAAACAAGTCTCCCCATATTGGCTCACCACATGAGAACACAACATCTACATATATAAAATTGCTAATAAACCTTTAGAGAAGAACTTGATATCCACGGAAGCATCCTTGAAGGCTGTAAAATCTTAGGAGCATGAGCTTAAACACAATCCTAGTACGAGTCTCTGCATTGAGAAGTGTGAAAGAGGTGACTTTGTGGTCACTTCATAAGGTTCATGGAGCACAGCATAAGGATTGTATTTTTGTTGTTTACCAGCTCTGAAGTGTTCTGCTGTGTAACAGCTTTTTGCATTCCCAGTTGGACATAAAGCAAAATCCTTACCTGTGCCATGTAAATAACTCTGGTGATCTCTCTTCCATTCACTATGTCAGGTTCCAGTATCCAAGCACTTGGCAAAATCTCCCCTCTCACTGCTTCTTTACAAGGGTGAGGCATGGATGCATCATAGACAGACTGAATAGCCAGGACAGACAAGTTCTCCTGCGCATGACAAGGTATAAAGATGACAATTTGAAAACTTTAATGCATATAGCAATGTTTTCTTTGTTTGCCATGATGCATATTTCTCACATTACTTACTTAAAAGAGTAGTAATTTTTCATGTTATCTATTATATATATTTTTGTGAAAATCCTGTGTGTTTGCAACCAGAATATACTGTGTGACACTTGTGTTACTGTCTGATGGGCCTTGGTTGGCAATTGTCATTCACAAGAGGGTTTTACACATAAATCACTTGTGTGATACTAGGATGGCTTTCCTTTCTGTTACACTGGCACTTCTGCAGATGTGAAGATTGACTTCTTTCTCTCCTTTATCCTTGAACCAGAATATCAGAACAACAACTCCTCTGCTGCAGACAGAATGTTCACTTTACCTCTTTGGCTTCTACAGTAATGCAGCAGAAATCCCGGGGCTGCTTTAGGTAACATAGGGAGGTATCAGTCACTAAATATACTGGGGAAAAAAAAATAAAAAAGGGGAATTAGACTTTGACAACTTCAACTTGTTACAATTTTCCCTAGCCCTTACATGCAGATACATATTTTATTTTGACTTGCTGCCTAGGAGCAGAGCTCTAGTTCATATGCTGTACTATTTAAAATGCTTTTCAAGCCAATTCAGGTTTACCTTTACTTTCAAATCAGTGTCTCTAGCTGCACTTCTCAGCAAGATGTGTTTAATATCAACCTTGGAATAGTTTACAGAGCTGAAGCTCCCATATTAAATAATGAAATTGTTTATTTACACTTGAAGAAATGGAACAAGATGCCTGTAACTTTCTTCCTGGCTTCCTACATCCAGATCGTGATGGTGATTGTCACCTGGCATGTGTGAGGATACTCACCCAGGTGAATGTGGCTGGTTACCTTCTTGTGTATTCGAGCTGTGTTAATAGAGCTGTCGTAGAGATGCCTTTTGCCAGGATCTCTCACCAGTCCCCACACATGGAGAAGAGGTCTTTCTATCACTCCTGCTCCCAGAAATCCATGCCTTGTTGCTGAAGGGAAGACTTTGTAGTACACCTGCACCTCTTTTTCTGTACACTGATACCTGTGAAAGGCAAACAAAAGGTATTTGCCCACAAGAGGGCCAGGCACAGAGAAAGGCCTCCCCTTACACAGACCTGCCATGAACTTACTTCCACCCAGCTGCTGCTTGGCACGTGTAGAGGTTCCTCAGGTTGTGAGAGCATGCTGCCATTACCTTAGAAAACAGTGATAAATGACGCTAGCTTCACTCAAACATTTCAGCTAACACCCCACACTCTCTTCTGCATCCCATGGCTGCAGCCTGGCTCACTTTTACCCATCCTTCAAAACTGATCAGTGTTTGTGTCTGTACCTGACAAATAGGTAACTGTGACGTAGAACAAGACTTGTCCCACCCACTTTTGCTACAACTTCCAGGAGGAATAGGTGAAAATTTTGTTTTTACTTACCTCAGTGGTAGCATTAGCCAAGATATGTTTGGATAAATCTTGGTATCCTTTTGTTGAAGAGGAGTTCACAGAAATAGTTAATCCATGAGTGAACCTACAGCTGGTGCCACTTGAAGGAAGAGGTGGCTGAATTCTGCTAGCTTCTGCAGGAAATAGAAAAGCGAGAGAGGGAATAAAAAATTAAAAGTGTAACCCCACCACTATTCTTAAATTGTAGGGACTTAAACTCTCCACTGGAGCCCCCAGTCCATCTGATCCTAATGAAGGAGTGATAACATCCCTTGCCTACACATTCCATTTGTTGGTAATTACACTGCAGTTATATCTTGTGGTACTGAAGTTTTAATGGTTATTGCCACATGTAAGAAAATAAAATAAGGGAAATTAGACAGCTTAACTCCTGAGGCTAAAAATAAGAATTTGCTTGTACAATTCTATGCTCATTGCAGATTTGGGCCTCACACCCCTTGCTTCTTTCCTTCATTCAAAATATAATCCTCATATTATCTCAAAAAGCTGTACTTTGATGTTACCACATCAAAAGACCAACTTCAGAGGAAGCAAATCACCATTTAATTGCTACAACTTATTACAATATTTAATATTTAAATAATTTTTTAAGCAAGTAGCTCTGGCTACTGGTTGGTGGTATTTTTCTGAAGTCATGTAAAGGTAGGGACATCCTTGCAATACCCAGATTCAAATTACATTTTGATTTATATAAATGACAAATCTTATTAGGCTTTGGGATACAGCTCAAAAGAAGCAAATGCATGCTTTACTTACCAAACATTGAATCCTTATGCAATTGCTCTGGTGTATAAAGCTGACTATTTCTAACAGCTGAGCGACCTCGTGTATCTCTTGGAAGCAAAGTATTTCCAGAAGAAACCTGATTTAAGAAAGTGCAGAAGTGGGAGCATTAATTTGAAGTGGGAAAAATAAATTGTGTTACATAGGTGTTACCAGTACACATAGGCAGTGGAATATTAGTAGCAAACCTTACAAGGTTGGAAGCTTCTCTTGATCATGAGGTAACCCCTTTGCCTTTCCCCTAGTTATGAAATGATACTTTGACTTGGGAAATTTAGCAAAGCAAGTGTAAGGAACTAGCATGGGTGCATACTTCCAAAGTGACTTCAGGAAAGTCCATTTTCACACATGGAAACTCTTAAGTCAATGCATGTATCATTAAGGGAGGCACACAGAACATCAGATGCTATCAGATTTATCACAAGAAAAAGCCTGTTGTTTCTAAAACATTTGACAGTTCTCTGATAGTTACATAGACAGTAGTAACTATCTGATATTTTATCTATGAATTACAAAAAAAAACCCAACCAAAAAATAAGTGTCACTGTCCTTTTCAAATATCTTATAAAATGCTCTCTCACCCCATGTCACCCATCTATGTACAACTTGTCCTGCTTCATAGCTGTGACAGCATTCAAATAATCTCAGAAACCATCTCTGTTCCTACATCATGCCTCTGTGCTTGAAGCATCAGGAGACATCAGTCTCACACAGCAGTGGTTTCTCACCTGCCCTTCCTGGCTGCTGAAGTTACTTGCAGTATATGTGGCAGTATTACTGCTGTTGTAACCAGATGTTGGGCCAGAGGAGAGGCTGAGGCTGGAGTCTGTACATAAAGTGCTTGTACTTGCAAGAGTCTTCAGTCTTGCTTCTTCCTGTAATAAGCATCACAGTATTGCAAACAAAGAAAAAACCAAAACACCACAGCACTGAAAGTTGAAAGAGGAATCTAAAGGAATACAGTTTCTTTCAAGAAGTGTTGACACAAACTTGCCATACAGAAAGCATTAAATAAGCAGGTTTGTTTGAGAACCTAGGATCATATAAATCTCTATTCATAGAGTGTAAAACTTGGCAGTCTGGGAAAATGCAGCTTTTGCTGCTTTCTTCACATACAAGAGCTCAAACTATCAAACTAATCCTAGGATGCTTTTAAGAGGAAAGAGTTTTACAAAAAGATGTCTTTCCAGTCCCATTTGTTGCTCTTTGTCTACCTCTCAAGCCCCTGACTTAACTTGCTGGTCAAATACAGTTGTTAAAGACTGAAGATTTTACTTTACCAATGCAACTACTGAATGCTAGAAGACCAAATAAAGATGACATACAAAGAAAATCCTGAGAACGTCAAGATTAGGTATACTTTCAATATAATGCTCACCTTCTGTAACTGGGAAAATATTTGTTCCCGTATCCGCCTTTTTTCTTGCTCTGCTCTCTCCCTAAGTTTTTCCCTAGCTCTTGCAATTTCAGTTTTGGTTTCCTCTCGTGCCCTCTGATAGTCTCGGAGCAACAGTTCAATGTCTGAAGGGTGCTGAACGCTTCTTCTTTTTGGTTCTTGAAATCTATAAGAATGGACAAGTAAGGGGAAACACACATAATTACTTGAGATACAATGAAAAAATCGTATTTCAATTTAGAACAGGAAAATCTGCCAGAAAAGCAATTAAAACCCACCACATCAGCCTCCAAAAAGCTTCTCTTTGCTCACTAAAGGCTAAGTAGACATAAGGCTTGGAAAATTACTCAGATTGCAAGTCCAGTTTACTACTGAGATTACTACATTGGTTTCTAAATCAGGTCTCCATATGATACAAGGTTATGGCTTTGGCACATCATATACAAGATTGTTATGTTGGGAAAATAACTGTCTCCTGATCACAAAGGAAGCAAAAGTCGTTTCAGGAGTATGGTGTTGAACGAGAAACTGAAATTCTAACTAGTGAAGTGTTGCAGAGCTTCTCTGATATTTAAAATGCAACTGAACTCTGTAGCTTTTAAGTAAGTGAAGGAGTGTCCTGGTTCCTGCCAGGACAGGGTTAATTTTGCTGGGAAAGGGCGTGGCTAGGACAGAGGTTATTCTGTACCCCCTCACATCATTGCTGTTGGTGGGAGAAAGGGTCTCTTCTGGAAAGAAGGGGTTCCTACCAGCTGAGATGTGGCAGAGGGAGCTATCCCACATGGTCTATTGTCAGGGGGCTTTCTGTTTGAATAATTTCTTTTCTTACACCTTCTGTTATTAATGCTGTTGCTGTTACTGTTCTTTTTCTTATCTCATTGCTGTTTCCAGCAAATTGTTTTTAATCTCAACCCATGATCTTTACCTTTTTTGTAGCTCTAATTGGAGGGGAAGGGGAAGCAGCACTGATTTTAGTGGGAGTACTAAATTGGAGAATACCATTCTTAAATCACAACAAGGAGTAAGAAGACAGATTGGTCTCCAGTCAGTCCAGACTGAATACTTGGCTGTCCCCATCCATCATACACATATAATACATTAGGCACTTGTTATGGACTGAAAGAAAACTAGACCCAAGACTTTAATGAATATTTTCTAAAATCAGGCATGTGTTTTTCCTGAAAGCATTTTCTATCCCAAAGGTTAATGCACCCACACTGAGAAGAATTCTACCCCTGAAGTCTCAGATGTCAGTAAGAACCATTAACAAGGACCCATTGTGAACACTGTTCATGAACACCAGGCCTAAAGAGAGGTTTCTAGTGCCCTACCTGGTGTTTTCCACCACATCTCTTCTCAGCTGTTGCAGGTATTCTCGGCGTCTGCTGGGGAGATCTGCATCCCTCTGACTTGCATCCAGAGTCTGGGACAGACTCAAATGCTTTTGGGGACTCAGGCTTCGACTTCTTTGGTATCTTTGTAGCCTTTTTACTCTTTCCTTCCTCAGAGTTTCAATAGTTCTCATGTGTCTGTTAGGGAAACATGATTAGAGTGACAAAATGCACCCTCCAAAGTTACATTTTCTGATTTTTTTAAAACACCTAAATATTAGATAAATTTGTAATGTAAAATTTTTGTAGGAATCTAATACCATCTAGTACCCCTTTGTCTACATGCTGAGAGATGCAGAAATTCTAAAATGCCACTGCTTTTCTGACAGCAGGAAATGTACAAGAGGGTTGTGATTACTGCTGGTAATGCCTGAGAGGCAAATTGAGGATGGAGACTAATGTAACTGTTTTTATGTTGCAACAGTTTCCCAAACTGAGATCTACAATCACGAGAATCAAGTATCTTGATTGTTTAAAAAATTATTTTATATATTTATGGAGAGTGAAAAATTATTTTTGTTTATTCATACAGCAGCATTTATTCACAGAAGCATGAATGGGATATTTCCATAAATAGGATGTATCAATTATTTTTACATTGCAATAAATCAGTTAAATATATTCCCACATCACCAGGTACACATGACTGGCAGAAATTTTAAGAGGGGATGACACTAGATTTGAATTACACCATATCACTTTTCCCTGTTTTCTTGGAGTAACCCCAAAATTTTGTCATAAATGTATTGCTTAACGGTTTTTAAAATAAGCCTGATAGTGTTATCTCTTCACATATACTTCACTCAGTGTGACTAAGTGCTCATTGCTAAATGCTATTTAAGCTACATGAAGTATATCTAAAAATACTTAACACTACAGTAAGTAATTTACCTTTCATAAAGTTGCTGCTTCACTGGAATTGCCCCTGGCTCATCTGCAGTTCCTCCCTGAAGGACCCTCAGCAGGGCATCTGTTTCCCCGATGCCATAATTGAGCTTTGCTTCAGTCAGTTCCACTGTGAGGGGATGCTGATGCAGATCCAGGTGAATGCCAGACATGATCTGGGCACGCTCTCTCTGAAGTCTCTTGATCTCTCTGCTCCTGCTGTCACAAGACTGGTAATTCCCTTCCATTTCTGTTGCTCGTGTGCTTCTAGGCCTCTTTTCTGCCTGACTTCTTAAATCGGTCACGCTGCCACTCAAGCCGAGTAACAAGGGAGGAGGGCTGCTCTTAACACCACACCAGTTGCTAAATTTATTGTGTATGGGTAAGTCACGGAGACTGTAGCTCCGAGGCCTGTAGGGCTTTGCAAAAGCAGTGTTCTTGCTGAGAGGAACTTCAGTGTCACATTCACTCCCAGTGACAGAATCTGTACTGTCATCTCGGAAGGAAGTCTGCACATCGCTCACATCAGAGAGCGGGGGAGGGCAGCTGTTCTCATTCTTCCAGAAGAAATCATGAAATTGTAGAGAAGATGCTTCTACCAGAGGTTCTGAGGACGTGCCAGCATTTATCTTACTTGAACAAGTGGCACTAATTTTTTGATTAAAAAATAAGTCAGCATTTGGAGATGGGTAGTTATGAATCAAAGCAGTATCAGAATTCCCGATGTACTTTTTGGGCCCGATTCCACCTGAAGAACCTCTTCCAGCCCTTGTAACATACATACAATGAAGTGAATGTGCCACTGAACCCTGGTCTCTGGCATCACCTGTTACAACTTCACTGTGGCCTGACACCTCCAACATACTGCTGGAGTGATACAGCCGTTCTGCACAAACGGTAGTGTGGGTGTCAACCCTGAGCCTATGCTGTTGTTCCAAGTCTGTTGAACCATCCTTTCCTAAAAGTTCTTTGGCTGTTTTCTTATCTGAGAAAGTTCCAGATTTCTTTCTTATGCTCTTCTGTTCTCTAGAGGTGCTTGATTCACTGTCTGTTTCTGTCTGTGAAAAATTGTCCACGTGATGTTGCATGCTGAACTGTGGACCTGCCCTCAGCTTTCTCTGGGTGTGAAGGGGACTTGAGGCAATGCTGGAAAATCCAAGAGGTTCCTTAATAGGGCAGACAGACTTGCTAAGAGCAGTCTGGCTGCTGGGACTAGCACTAAGAGTTAGAATAGGGGAAGAGGCCCTATCAACTAGCAGGGTATTTTTGTACCAAAATTTCCTTTCAGCTGGACTCTCTGTTTCATTGACACTTCTTTTATCCTGAGTGCAAGATGTTGGAGATTGAGAAGTGCTATTAGTAGGACTGCTAACTATAGTGCACGAAGAACTATCTTGCCCTGAACTTGGCAAAGATGATGTGAGAGGTGAAACTCTGGTACTAGCAAAAACAATGTTCTGCTGTGCATTTAGTGATTTTTTTTGAAAATGTAAGATAGGGGTGGAAGCTTTGGGTAAACGAGGCAGCTGCATAAAGGAGTCTTCCAAAATGCTGTCAAGACTGTCATGGAAGTCAGAATTGCCCAGCCTTTTCATCCCTGTTTGTTCATGTGTTCTTTCATCAAGAGAGGGTGTTTCCTCTTTCCTTTCGGGAATCTCTCCTACTGTATCTGCACCAATTTCTTTCCAATCAACATTTACTGCCTGAGCTGCCCTCAATTCCTTTTCCACTTTTGCCTCCACTTGTTTTTCTTCATGTTTGCTTTGAAGTTTTTCTAAAATCTCAGTCTGAGTGCCTACATCTGCTGTAGTCTGAGTACAGCTATCTGACCTAACAGCCTTTACAGCACCTTCAGTTCCTTTTTGGTTGATTTTGGCATTCTTCTCATTACCTATAATACTCTGTTGGGAAAGGTTTCCCAGCAGTTCAGATGTGTTCTGAAGAAGCTGTGACAGATGCATGGACAGGTTCTGCATGCTTGTCCAAGAAGAAGGTTGATGAAATAAATCTATGTTTGTTTCCTCCTTTTTTGCAGAAACATCTGTATAGCTTCTCTGATGTCTTCTCTGCCTTTTATACCTTCCTGTAGCTCCTGTTTGTGTTCCTTGCTCACATGTAATCCCTGGTGGTTTTTTGGGAGGTTTTTCACATTCTGAAGGATATAATAGTACAATTTCATCAACCTGCATTGAAGAGTTACCAGGTTGTGCAGGAGAATTCTCAGGTTCAGCAGTGTGGTTTTCTGAGTTAGTTTCAAGTGTTTCACTGGATAAGTTGCTGTACTGTTTGGTACTGTCACTCAAGTATGCTGACTGAAAGTCTTGTCTGACACTGTCCCATTCTTGAAGACCTTCAATGCTACTCAAAGTGCTTGACAAAACTTTTGCTGTAGCATACGAACTTAGATGAGAACGAAAAGGAGAATTTTGAGAGTTCAATCCATTGTCTACGCTGGAACATCTCATAACTTTACGATTTTCCGTATTCAAAGGAATTTGATTGCAAGAAACATCACTTGCACTTCCAAAAACATACTGTTTCCAGCCAATCTTGCTGGCTCCATCTTGTTGCCATGGATGAATGTATGGGTTGATATCACTTGATCTAAAATGCATTGCATCTTTATTATCTTGCAAAAATAAGTCCGTTTCTGGCTGGTATCCAGCTTCTTCTCCTTTCCCTTCACTACACTGAGCTACAGAACTGCTCTTTGAATGGACATTTGCTTCTGCAAACACAGAACTACTGCGAGCTGTGGGCAGTAAGGATGATGGAGATTGACTAGTACAGTCTTTCAAAGACTGGCTACTTTGGCTTCTTGCTGGAAAATTTTGTAAGTTTCTGGCATCACAGTTTGCAAACTTCTTAGTTTGTGCCACTTTTTGCTGAAATCTGAGTTTAGATTTAACTTGTAGAAAGTTCTTCGATTCCTGCTTTGAAAATCTTTCAATTCCATAAAGATCATCTTCTGTTGGTGACGGAGGCTCTACACTCATATTCAAATCTTGCAGTGATTTGGATGCAGAATATAACAAAGGATCTGCCTTAGATGAAGCTTCCAAAGTATATTCTGTATCAGAGAAAACAGCAATAGCTGGAGCTGATACTCTGTGACTTTGTAAATAAGGTCCCTGTTCACTTTGTTTACAGCCCTTTGCACTCTGTGTGGTAGAATATGTTCTTTTGCTCCTGAATTTCATCAATTTTGATTCTTGAGGAGTTAAATCACAGTCTTCTGGCAAAAGCTTTATGGAAGTTGTTTCATTATTTTTTACAGAAAAACTGAGTATTTCTGATTTCAGAGTATTATTCTTCATTATAGTGTCTCCCACTGTTGAACAAGTGTCTGCCTCAGCAGCAGGGCTGTCAATGCTTGAATATATATTATTTTTGCAAAGTAAAATCTCTTTTCTACTATGTGTATTTGTTCTCTCTGGCACCTGTTCTATCTGTTCACCTGCAGGCACATACTGACAGTTATCTTTCAGATCTACAGGGTTTCTTTCAAAACCCAAGACAGTGTGATACAGTTGCCTGGCATCAGGGCTTCTGTATGTGGGATATGCTGGACTAAATGAATTGGAGGTGTATTCAGGATCCACTTGAACATCTCTTGGATACAGATTTTCCAACACTGCAACTTCTGAGCCTGTTAATTCATTTGGAGAATTTGAGGATACATTCATTTGCTTTTCAGCAGGTTCTCTGCTTACTGTTTTTCTCTGCTCTGTCTTTGCTGCAAAATGGTCAGCCTCAATATTTGAATGCAGTTCTTCCTTATTTCTGTTACGTGAATTTCTCATTTGTCCCTCTTTAATAAGAATTGCCCTTCTAGTATCCCATAAAGGTAATGATGGTAGTAAAAGAGAATTATCATTTGGTATTTTCTCTATGTGTTCGTTGCAAGCTTCTTGTGGTGGAACTTTATCCCAGTGATGCTGATCAGTTTTTGTATCACTGTCAAGTTTTTTACTCTTGCTTCCATATGCAGGTTCCCCATCTACAGCAGAATTTTCGTATGAAGTACAATCTATATCTGACACTGGACAATGCCTGTTTTCCTTTGCAAGAGAGAGTAAAATACTTCCTGAAGCACATACTGGCTCATCAAATACCACAGCTTTATCAGACTGAGTGTCTTGTATTTGCAAAACAACGAATGGAGACTGTTGCAATATATTTGAATGTGAAGTATCACATGTGCTAGTTTCACTATGGCCTATATCTGCAGTTAAAGGAGATTCTGAAAATGTTGTTAAGGCTGTGTAATTGACTCTTGCAAATGATTGGGGAAAATCTCCTTCTTTTACAGAGCACACACCTGCAGAGTTGCAGGACACTTTCTCCGTCAAACAACTGTCCTGAAGTGAGTCCTCAAGCTGACTAAATACTAGAGATTTTGAGTTCCCGAGTAAAGAAGATGTGTTAAAAGCACTGAAATTCTTGGAGCTTTGAAATGGTGTTTCAGGTGGAGTGTCTTCTGCAGAGTGTGATGGAAGAGACTTTGATTCATTATGGCCAGTCTGTCCTTGGCTCTGGAAAGTGAGCAGAGCCAATTCTGGTACAGTCACACTCTTAGTGTTACTGCAGTGTTCTGAGAACTCATGAATTTTATCTTCTTTTATATCACCACAATTCTGGAAATAACCTTGAACAATTTTCTCCCTTAGCTCTGTCCCCACAACTTTTTCAGGGAGTTTATTACTCTGATCATATGTGGCCTCTGCAACTGCAGAATTTTCCTTTCCCTCTCCTTTTTGAGAAACACCATGAAAAGTTACAGATACACTTGAATCAGTTGATTCACTTTCAAAGTATTTTGTTTCTTCAGAGAGAACAGTATCATTTTTACCTTTGTGTCCATTGCTGACAATTAAGCTGTCTGCAGATGATGCTGAACAATTCAGAAGACCAGGAGAACATTCAGAAGTGCCCAAGTTCTTATTATAATTTAGAAAGTCTTTACTATAAGGTGGATGTTCCTTCGGAGACTTGTTCAGGCCTTCTGAAAGGGCTGAAGCCTTCTCAGAAACAGTGTTGCCTGATTGGTATGCACAGCACTCTTCAGAAGCCTCATGTTCCTGGTTTTCTGTGGGCTCATGCTGATATCCAGCTACACCAGGAAACTCAGTGTTTTCACATTTACTGTTTGCTGTAGGATAGCTTGCACTTAAAAATGTCTTCTCATCATGCAGTGATGAACCCCCCAAGTGAGGTATTTTCTGAGTTGTATTAATATTCTGAAATATTGTTTGGGTAGAGCTTTCTAGTAAAGACTGGGTTTTGCCTAGCCCTGTATCTTCCATCACTTCTTTCTCTGAGGAAGACAGCAGGTTTGAAGTATCCAACACTAGTGAATCAGGTACAATGGTATTCTTTACCTCTTGAGCTGTATCTTCCATGGAATTAAAACAGTCTTTTAATAATTTATTAACCATTAAATCCATACTGTGTTCATTATTAATATCCTGTATTATATCTTCAGAAGAATCTAATTTTTCCAAGAAAAATGAGCTTTCTTTTGCCCTTTGCTGAAGTACAACAGTTCCAGACTCAAGACCACCTGCACTGTAGGGAGTGAAAGAGCTGTTCTCATTGGCAGGTTGTGCAGATATGGCATAATCAGGTCCATTTTTAAATACAAAGGATTCTTCCTCCTGCTTCTGCTGCATGGTCCTGGTTTGCAGAAGAGGTACACTCTTACTTTGTGTTTTACCTGGAAAATGTTTATTTTCTCCTGTTTTGTTGGCTGTAGCAGATGTACCAACACTGATCTCACTCCCCATTAATGTTTCGTAGTAAGGCAGAACAACTCTACTTCCAAGACTGCTGTCAGATGATTTGGTACATCCTTTCAGTGCAGTGGGAACATCTTGAACAAGATGGGAATCATCACTTCCTCCAAGATATAAAGGCTTATTTACAGACTGGCATGGGGAGTCTTGAAGTTCTTGGTTTTTTTCTGTACACTTCAGTGATGATGGTGGATTTTGTTTCTTGCTAATGTCTGCATTATTTCCAGAAAAACTGGTAGACACCCACTGGCTTTCTCTTAATATTTCATTTAATCTGCTGTCATCATGTGTCATTTGGTAGCTGCCTCTGTTTTCAGGGAAGAGTTCATCCAGGCTTTGTAAAAAGATCAGTTCTACCTCCTCTGTGTTTTCTACAAATATCTGCTTTTGTTTGTCTGCTTTGGCCATTTCTACTAACTTCATCAATTGCACTTTCTCTTCCTCGGCTCTGGAGCCTAATTGCTCCAATTCACAAATACCAGAACTTTTTCTAGTGATACCTCCATTCAAGTTTTCTGAAGTGCTATGCTCAGAAGATTGGATGGAGCAACTCATATACGTATGTCTGTTGAGACTTGTAAATTTTTGTTCAGTTCTGTATTGGTCAATAACAACACCATCATCAACTGAATATTCACATGCATCAACTACATTTCCTATCTCTGTAGCAGAGTCCACTGAATCACAATCCTCACTCATTTCAGTGGGGTCATGGTATCTTGAATCATCTTCTAACAATATATTTGGTTCTACTTTGGAAGCCATCAGGTACCTTTCAGGGATCTTAAATTGATCTAAAATTTCTTCTTGGTCACCTCTGTCACAATACATTTGATGCAGAGCTGGAGACTGTTCATTAAAATAAACATTTTCACCTGTGCATATGTCTTCTTGCCTCATAGGAACCAGCTCCTCAGTGTTTGTCATGGTATTTTGTTCTTCACTCCCAGTCACTTCACGTTCATTAACCTTGTCTTCCTGGGGCAAACAGTTTGGTACACAATGCTCAATTAAATTGTCAGAATTTATTTGTCCTTTATTATCAAGTTTTGCTGAAATATTTCCTTGCCTCCTAGGGATTAGTTCTGTTTCAGCTACATTCTCTGTTGTTCCCTTCATCTGTAAAAGCCCTTTGCAAGTATCAAGGAATCCCAAAGTATTCTGAATAGTATCTGTGGTGTGGGAACACACAGCTGAAGGAGTGGTTTTGGGAGCAACAGAAGGCTCTGGTGAATAAATACCTATTTGTATTTTCTCACTTTTTTCTTTTTGGGAAAAGCTGCTTGTTTCAAGCTGGCTGCCCGAATGCACAAGTGCTGTTGATTCCTGAGTATGTTCTGCCCCTGTGCCAGCTTCCTGCAGTTCATCTTTGCCCACCTCTTCATGTGTCAGGCACAGATTTGTATTAAACTCACAGTGAACTTCACAAACTGTGGTATCAGTAGGTTTCTTTGGATTCTGAGTTAGACCAATGTCTTTAAAATCCTTTCCACTCCTGTCCTCAGTTACACTTTCAACTTGGGCTACTGGTCTGTCAGGTAAATTTTCAGTGTGTCTGGATTTAATTTCCAATCCACTTTTTTCAAAGTTGCTTGCATTATTGATTGACTTTTTTATTTCTTCATCCCTGGCTATCTCTGCATTTTGATAAGGAGCCATGGCTTCTTCTGTATCTGTTTCCATGTTTCTGAAAAATTTGGATTCTTTATTTCTATATGAACTCTCCTCTTGAGAAATGGCAGCTGATGCATTTGTGTTGCATTCGAATACCCCTCCCAACTCTGGATTTGCATCATGTTCAACATGAAAGATGTCCTCTGGGCAATCACTTTCAAAAAATACTTCTTTCTCTTCTCTAGATTCAAGTAAAGATTTGTTCTGTGTTTCTGTTTCCAAGAGAACAGAGGCATCAAATTCTGCAGAAATCTCAGTTGTCTTGTGTGCAGTGTTGTTCTGCCCTGTTGATTCTGAAGAGCATGTTGGGCAAAAGCAGCCAGGATGTACATCAGAACAACTTTCTGTGACACTGACTTCCACAGTAAGATTAGATGTAGCATCACAATCTCCTTTCACTATTGTGACATGCTCCAATAGTTTATCATAATTTTCAGTCTCAGATGCACTTTGAAAAAGATTAGCTTTTGTTGAAACTTTGTAAAATAGGCTTGAATTAGATTCTGGGAGGAAATCATTTGTATTCTCACAAATAGCAGCAGGAAAGGACTCGGTGTTTTTCCCATTTACAGTCAGTAGGAAATAATTTACGTCATTTACCACTAGGTTTTTGTATTTGGATGAAAATTCTTTCTGAACTACAGCCTGAGAATTCAATAGATTGTGTTCTTTGCTTTCACTGCTTTCTTCTCTTATGTTATCAGTGCATAATGTAGAATTTTCTGAAATTTGCTGGGGTAAGCAATTTTCCTGACTGTCTGCTAGAGAACATTCAGGGGAATAATTCTTTGAGTCAGGTTTGTGTTTGAATTCATAATGATTTAGTGAAGGCAAGTCTTCATCCTTTGATACGTATTCTTCATGATCTCTGGATAAAGGCACCTCTGGCACAATGTCTGCCAAGCTATCTGTGCTTATTTCCATACAGATTCTCTCTTTTTGAGACATCTCCACTGGTGTTGCAGACTGGTCATAGCTTGCAGTGGCAGCAACAACTAAAGGGTGACATTGATTCGTTGTCTTCTGTGAGGAAAAATCTGTCTCTGCTATTACTTCTGCAGGTGTTTGCTCATGATCTGTTTCTTGCATTGTTTCCAGATTACTCTCCCCGGACCTGGGGAGTTCTTCTGTATCAGCTGATTCTGCTCCTTGTCCAGCCAGCATCTGAAGCTTGTAACTGCCCACTAGAGAGCAGTTCTTGTTTGTTAAGTCACTGAGAAAGAAACCTTCATCACAACCTGTTGGTATTTTTTGTACTGGAAAAAGCTGCCCACAGTTTCCAAATTGGATGTGTTTTACTGCAGATGTCTGTGTTGAGGTCATATTATGAACAAGTCCCACAGAACACTCAGCAGTATGTGCACTGACAGATGCATTTCCACTGCCTGAATCTGTCTCACTTGATTTTGCCATCAAGTTATTGTAGTCATTGTCAAGGTCATCTTTTGAAAAAGTTCGGACTAAGTAATCTTCTAAATCTGCATCTACACAGCCATTCCTCTGCTCCACAATTTGCACAGGCAACACAGAGATAAAAGATGGTTTTTTCAGAGTGTGATCCTTTGGCAATTCTGGATGACTTGTGGGGAGAGAGTTCTCCTCTTTCTTAGATATCAGTGACAAGCAGTCTGCAGTGGAGGTGCTTTCCAAACAGCTGAATGTTTCTGCACATTCAGTAGCAGACCTGTAAGTAGACAATTCACCCAGTTGTTCTTGTTCAGGATGGTGTGACCCTGAATGTTCATAATAATCATGCTCTGCTGAAGTAGGAACAAAAGAGGAACTTGGTCCTACTGAGCTAACAAATGAGGACATTACATTTTGAGATTCCAAGGAAGAATTTTCATTGGAGTTTGCCCATCCCTTAAAAATCTTTTTGCTTGCAGTTGTTGTTTCAGGTAAAGGTACTTCCCATGTGTCAGAGGAGAAAACTGAGTTGATTTGGTTTTCATGATGTGGACTGTGACTAATGCTGCGAATCTGCTGAGAGCCAGAAACAAAAGAAACCTCAGCAGCTGACTGCTTTAGATCATCTTTCTTTAGCCACAGTTCTGGTTTGCTCAAAGAGCACACATGAGCATCTTGAAATTCTAAGTTTTCATGGGAAGAAGATGCTGTTATTCTGGGGCTGCTGATGTCAACCTTTGAGTCACAGGAAGACCAGGCATCATCAGTAAGCAAAGGATTTCCACTTGTATAATACAGTCTTCTTTCAAGAGACCTTTCTTGTTCTATGAAGGGGACTTTTGTTCCCTTCAGCAACTCCTTGCAAGCATTACTGGAAGCAGTCTGTGGCTTGGTGTTCAAATAAAAGGAACTGCTCAGCTTCAGATCATAATTTGTCCCTTCTGCATCTCTGTCGCAGGTCTTGGATTCATGGTCTTCCTCAATCTGTATAGCTGGTAATTTAGGAGTTTGTAACTTCCAGAAAATCTCTGCTGGGACTTCATCAGATGAGTCAGATTTGGATTCTTCTACCAGATCTTCTGCTGGCATCTCTTCTCCATCAGCTAAGCTGTCCAGAGAAAAGCTTCTTTCAGCCTTTCCCAGTCTCCTATGAGATGCGTATGATGTCACCAAAGATGAAATATGGTTCTCCGTTCTGCTTTTGTAAAGCTTAGCTGGCTCATGATGGGCCTTTAACTTGTGAAATTGGCTTGTATTTTGCTTTTTGGCTTTATTTTCCTTTTCTATCAGAGAGTCTTGTGACATTTGACTGTCATCGCTCTCAGAATCTTCTGGGTTGGCAGGACATTTATTTCTGTCAAAATCTTCCAGTTTCAGTTTCTCTGGGAAAGCTTTTGCATAAGCACAGGAGAGCGAATCTACAGAATAGGAACTGTCAGTATCAGAAATCTCATTTTCATCATCCTCTTGCCAGTTCCCCAGCACATCTGTGGCTGTCTTGGACGCTCCAGCACTTAGCATCTCAGCACTGTGCCACTTCTTTTCAACATAAGATAGTGGTGTCTGTGAGTTCATCTTAGTGAGATTTCCTACTGATGTCGCTGCCATCAGAAATTCTTTCTGTTCCACTGATGATTTCTCATCACTTGGCAAGGCTGAGTTTGCCTCTCTTCTCCAGTTCTTGACTGTTTGGTTCAGATGCACTGATGGTGGGTTTCCATACACTGTTTTCTTCATTTGTTTAGGAAAGTTTTCTGGAGAAGACCTGTGGCCTTTTCCATTGATATCCATTCTAATCTTTTTGTTGGATACCTGAGCTCTATTTTGTGCTACATTGCTACTGGTAGGCTGACTTAAATCTCCTAGCACCTTTGATTTTGTCAGTCTTCTCCCTGCAATGAAGGTTTTAGGCTCATCTTTCTCCTTAAAAAGATCAGGAGAGGAACTTTGAGAGGTCTGGTTTTGAGATCCAGCTTGCCCTGGGCTGTCATCCAACTTTTCAATTTTTTTATAATTTTTATTTATATAAGCCATGATAGCTGAATCATTAGAGTCTTTCTCTGCTCCTTTTTTATTTTCAGTTGAAGACAGTTTTTGTTTTTCAGTTAGCTGCCACTGGACTGAAAAGGAGATCCCCTTTTCATCATTAAGATCATCACACCCAGAAATGTCTTTTCCACTTCTGTAAAGGTATTCCACAGGTGAGAACCTCCCTGTTGTACTATCTTTACAGTATTGATCAATATTTGATGAGGTAGATAACGTTGAGACAGACTCCCTCTTCAAAAAACAGCTGTGGAAATAAATAAGAAATAAATCCAATCCTTGCTTGAATAATGTGAACATTTCCAGCACAGTAACACCTTGCAAATAAGAACAATTTATGAAGCAACAGTCTTAATGCCTCTCAAAATCCAATTCTAGCAGGGAATAAAAAATAAAATTCTGTGACTAATTAGAAAATCCCCTTGCTACCTGGAAAGATGCTCTGCACACAAAGAAATAGCTCAATGTTATGAGGTATAGCTTCATATTGAATCTCTGTCAGCCCAAGTAGCTGTAAATGTTAATTAAAAATAAAAGATAGTTCTAAATCACAGAAATCCACTTAGCAGAGTTCAGCTATTTCCTGCTGTGGAAATAGCTAAGCAGCAGGCTGTGATAGACACTGTAGCATCCCAGCATTTTAGCATTGCATACAGATGTTTATATTCTGAAGAAGAGTTTGATGATAATCAAGATAAAATTGTGTAGAAATTAGTATTTACCAACAATCTGAACAAGGCAACAAGAAAAGTTAAGCCACTTCTAAAAAGCCTTCTCAAAGAGGTAAAAAGTGCAGAAAGGCTTGAGAGAGAAATGTAAGAAAGTGAGAAAGGCCGTGTCAAACAGGTAAGTAGGGAATGTCCTGTACAAACCCAAAGGAGAAGGACAAACACCTCCAGCTTGATGTACAATATAGTGGGTTCACCGATACTGCAGATTTGGGGATTTTTTCAATACATTGAAAGGCATTCAGGATTATAGGTAGCCACTGAAAATACCTTGAATTTACATTACTTTTGCAAGTGCAGAGGATTTGGCAGATGTTAACTTACCTGGGTACCTGGGGCAGGTATGGGTTACAGAACAAATGCCTGTGCTGCAAGGAACTCGAACCCAACGATTTCTGGCTCTTTTGCAAGTGGTGATCCAAAGAGGATTGTACAGCAATATTATCACTTAGGACTTGGGATTGTTTCACACACTCATCACTGAGCCAGCAGCTAGCTTCCAGTTGCTCTAGGTTTTGCTTGGCTTCCAATAGCTTCTGCTTCTTGACTATCCTTTCCAGGCGGAACTTGACCTTTTTCCGTCTTATGTTTCTTTCGGCCTTTTTTAAGGAGTACCTTTGCAAGAGCTCCAGTTGCACCAGTCTCTTCTTGTTCTGCTGTAGCAGGGAAATGCAGGTTTCCAGCCCAGTGGTACTCTGCACCTCAGCCTCTGCACACAGTGTTGGCTCTGTTTGCACTGCAAACTCCCTCTGCTGTTGCTGAAGAGCAGCCAGACGTTTATTCTCATTTATAAGCCGCTGCTGGTCTGTAAACAAAACAATGATTCAAAGAAAGTAAAAATCATAGGAAAAACATTATTTGTTACTATCTTATTTCTTAATTTAATTAGCCTTTAGAGGTCATTTGAGAACAGAATTTCTATGCATGTAGAGTAGAGACTTGACAAACTATTTCAAGAAAAAGGTACTGTTGCTCTACTTCATTGATAACTAAAAGCCTCTTCGCTGGGTTAAGGACTCAGGTGGCAACTGCAGAATATAAGCAGGGGCTTGGCTAATGCAGCTAAGGAGACTGGTGGATAAGACCATTAGAAAAGTGTAGACCAGATGTCAATTTCTCAAAGATTACACTCAAATATCACCTCAATTTTGTTAAAATGAAGAAGTATGAAAAGACCTGAGTTCGATTCTGTGCACTTTTCAGACACAGGGTACATATTCACAGTAGAGAAGCATGACTTCACTAGCTTTTTTTCTGTGAAATATGCTACTACTTCTGCTTTCATTATTCTGAAGTCACAAAGTCAAACTTTGTATGGGAAAGAATGTATGAGCACTGGGAGCAGAGTTACAAAGGAACTAAAGGATGAAGTGGCACAAATGTTTGTAAACCAAACATTTCTTTGTGCCTTTTTCTCCTATCCTTTCCTCTTTAACTTGGCTAAATGAAAAAAACCCACCTGTGAAGTACTTTTTCTCACTTACCTTGGCATGCTGGAAATGGAAAATGAGGGAGCCCAGACTCAGACTAATAGACTTTGTTTAGCACAGGAAATGGCAATTTTTGTCCTTACTGTTGGTGGCAAGTTCAGTGAGCCTGAGGGCTGGACCTCCCTATGCCCCACTGTGGACGGGCCTCATTAGCAGGGCAGTTGACAGCCACCAGTGCTGTGGATGGGAATGCAGCCTTCCAAATGAGTAACAGACAAGGCTACAAGGATGTCATCATATGGGTACCTGCAAGGGAGTTCTGATAGCCTTTCTAAATGCATCAGATGAAAACTTTCCAAGCAAAACAATCCCTGTGTGGCACCTGAGGTAGAGCAACAACCACAAATTTGCTATTTCTGGCAACTATGGCTGCCCCAACAAGCTCTTGTCAAAACAGCCTGATGGGAACCCATGTATCTTAGCATGTAATCATAAAATTACAGAACTATGAAATGGCTTGGGTTGGAAGGGACCTTAAAAATCAACTAGGTAAATGTGCATGAAATAAAACAATACTGTCATGGCAAAGATGAAGGTGAAGCCAACACAACCTCCAGCTATTAGGACAATTCAAAAAACACAAGCTCATACCACCAGTCAATGCGTATTTTTCACTGAATTACCACTCTACTCCACAAAAAGAATTAGATTCTCTGCTTCTGGTAATGACTCCTACAGTTCATAAATGCCAAATATGTTCACACACCAAGTGATTAACCTAATTTGATAACAAAATACATTAGCTCTGCTTACACATTTAATCTTCTCTAAATATTCAGGACTTGGTCTTTGCAGTCAGTGAGGATGCAGTAGAGAACAGAACCAGGCTGATTTGTTTTAAACCCTGGATGCAAGACTGCTTTTATTCCATGCAAGGGATGGATGTGCTTAGAGGTCTTTCAGAGCACACCAGCTTCAATCTAGCTATGATGAACTGTAACAAAATAAGGGATTATTGAGATCACCATGATCAGGTTGTATCTGATGGCTTGAACATGTTCTCTTAATGAAGCAGATTTTTTATGCTGCTATAAAAATATACATATTCAGCTCTCAAAGCAAACAAAAAACCTACCCATTGCTGAACAAGCAATGTAAAAATCTCAGGCCAGGTTCCTTCGCATGAGGAGCATTTCTCAAAAACCAAAATTTCCCAAAGCACTTCAGTCTTACTAGCGGAGGTTTTTTTTTTGGTTGTTTTTTTTGTTTTGTGTTGTTGTTGTTGTTGTTGTTGTTGTTGTTGTTGTTTGGGGTTTTTTTTGTTGGTTTTTTTTGTTTGTTTGTTTTGTTTTGTTTTGTTTTTTGGTTGAGCTTACTTTCAATGTGCAGTCCTTTATTAAATAGGTGATGTTTCATTGCTTATTCAGGGATGTAGAAATTAAGAGGTATTTAAGTTTGATGTGATGAATGAGGGCTACCTGCAGTTCTGCACAGCTGAGCTGCCAGAGAGGAATTTGGGGCTCTGGAAGTTTCCCTAATGCAAGAAATCATTAGTCCAGAGACATTGTAGGTATCGCTTGATGAATACTGATCTTGTTAAACATGCTTCATTAGTGATCCCCACCACAATGAGTCTCCTGTCCTGCTTATGTTGCCAGTCCTGCATAGAGCACATGCACAGAGGTAGGAATTCTAGCACTACGGTTACTCTATGGATACTATGGATAAAAGGGAAGCATTTTTGTCATTATGTTAGTTAATTTTTCTTAATAACATTTTTAGTTTTCACATACATGGGGCTTTTTTCTCAACTTTGTTTCCAGATGTGTTCTCTTTAGCATGATTTTAGCAAGCAGAATATTTGGCAGATCAGTTTCCCTGCAAGCTTAAGATGCTAATTAATCTCTGCTCACAAACTTGCCTCTGACTGTAGCTCAGTCAGGAGCTGAGCCACAGAGGGCACAGAAAAGGTGAAGAACTTTGGTGGGTTTCCAAATAAAGAATTGTATTTGGCTGACAAAAACTACCTCCCTGGCTAAGCTTTGTGTGAACACAGTGAAAATAGCAGAACTAGAGGGATGCAGAGAACAAGTCTACAGAGCCACAAAATAAAGATATTTTGGGGAAACTCTCCTGATTTTTTATACTATCTACATATTCTTCTGCTATATCCCATCAAAACAACTTCCTTTTAATCTCTTCATTGTGGCTGGCATAATTAAAAGATAGTTGACTGCATAAGTTTTGGTCTGAGACATTGCCAAAAATTCACTAAGTTTTCTTCTTCCAGGATCAAACAGCAGATTGTGCCAGGTGGGAATGACACCTTTGTATAGGCTCCCTTTGCTTATCAAGAAACCTAGCTCAAGTCATTAATTAGAAGACAAACTAGAGAACACCAGAAGCACTGCTGTAGGGAGGCAGGATTGGAATCAGCCCAGGAGAGGAGAGGCTCAGAGCCACAGGGGAGTAGCTGGTGCTGTCCCTCCCAGCAACGACCTGCAGTGCTAATTAAACAGTGCTGCTGGAGCACTGCAAAGGAGGCCCTTTAGTTCTGTTAATCAAAGCTCAGTAACTGTTCTCAAGGGAAAGGCAATTGTAGGAGAAATCCAGTAATTAGCCATGATAAAAGTTCCACTCATAAAAAAAAGCATCACTAGGACAAAAAATGCTGGGAGGATGAAAGTATGCAGTAATGGAAGGGAAATGAAGCAAGGGAAGAGGCAGGTACCCACTTTCTTGGATTTGCTGGTTGATAAATGCTTGGTCATTTTCTAGTTCTCGCTCTGCTTTGATCTGTCCTCTCAGAATCTGCTGCTTTAAATCCTCAACATAGAGCTGCTGTCGTTGAATTTGTTTTCTGTGGAAAGCTTCCTGGTCTCTCAGTTTCTGCTTGTACTCTTCATGCACAGCATCTATTTCTCTGCTGTTAGAAATGTTGACAGTGAATTTAAACCAGAAACAAATATTATTTGCAATAAAACGAGTCATCTTACAGAAAGACAGACAACATTCAAGATGTTGTTATATTCACTAAGGGTGCATTATGACAAAAACTCATAGCTGTGTATATGTACATCACAGCAAGCTGCAACCCTGTAAGTGTCATAAATTCCAGAAAACATGAAAGCTCTAGTAGTGAAGCAGGTAATTCCATTGCCAGAAAGATAATAGCAAGAAGGATTAAAAAAAATATTGTCCCTTTTCATTTTGCTGTAGTCTTCCATAAATGAAACTGAGGAGGGGGTGGTTTTTAAGTTATAAAATTTTATAACCATTATGTAAGGTATTTGTCATCTAAGTACTTCAAAGTGCTTTACAGAAATGACCAACATTCTTTGTTATCAGACCAAGAACTCCAACCTAGAAATATTTACAGGCATTGTCAGGATTACACCGACAGTCTCTGGCAGTGCCAAGGAAAGACCTTGATCACCCAAATCTCTGTTGGATGCAAGAACTATATCAGGTTACTGCTTCTATATTTGGAGCAGAATTGTGATCAGAAAAGTGACTAGCCTGTGAAAAGCTGCTTTACAATCTTCTCCAAGATGTTTGGCTCCTGACTGTGTGCTAAAATTTTACACAAAAGAACAACAATCAAATAGTATCTATTCTTACCATAATGCATTATAATATTCAAGATACCTTAGTCCTCTGAAAGGAATATATATTATACTTCTCCACATGCTATCATCAAGAAATTCTTAACATTGAAGTTAGATTATATCTAAAGGTGATATATGATCTTTGCCTGCTAAGCACTGCATTATTATATGTAACCTCAGAAAATTAAACCTTTGAGTCTTGAAAAAATGTTTTAATTATATTTTACTAAGAAAGTAAATAATGTATTTATTATACTTCTAAATCAATCAAAGTCACCAAAACTCTAAAGAGTCCCTGAAGGTCAAAAAACCTCCAAAAATAAAATTTCAAAGGGAATCTTTGGAAATGCCACGTAGTTTGTAAAATCACTACCAATACAAGGTCATCTGGAGGAAAGAGTGTTTGACCTTTGCTACACAGGAATAATTTACCATCTCAATTTAGAACTGTGAGCATGTGTTCAAAGCAACTATTTCTACAGCAAAAACTTGATTTTGTGTGATAGTTCAGCAGACAAAACAGATGAAATAATTAAGCAGCCAAAATCTACAAATCTCCCGGAGAACCTTTACATGGTGCACATATTTCACTTCATAAGAAGTAGTAAGAAAGCCTCAGTACATAAAAGCTTTAAGATTTTCAATAATTTACAATATTACTATGAATTTTGCTCACATGAGAAAAACAGAATTCTGTTTTGTTTTAATGTTTATGTAAATGTAATGCTGAGAGTAACTGAAAGAGAATATCTTCTGTTCATTTGTCTGTCATGGTGCAAACACAGTACAAACTTTCCTGCTGCCATCTGCTAAGTGGTTTGTGTCTATCTGTCACCCACACAAACAAATCATAAGAATTTGCAGGTCCAAGATCTATTTGTCCTTGGCTCGACTACAAAGTTGCCAGTACCCTGTGATTTGTAATTTTTTTTCCTCGTAGATAAACTTTAATTGATCCCCAGGAAATAGAAGCAGGATACCTCATTTCTCATTCAGCTGAGGTAGGTTTGGATTGACACTTCATTGCAGCACTGAAACACTCCTATGGTAATCACAAATCTCCAGCTGCTCAGGTATTTGTAACACCACCAGCCACGGGGAGACAAACCCAGAGGTTACAGCGAGACTGACTCACTAGAGAAAAACCATTTTCCAAACATAGTATTAAATCTGAAGTATGTCGTTTAGAAAAAGCTCCCATGGTTTCAACGATAACTCTCAGGGAGGCTTGCCCTAAATGCAGCTTTGAGGTTGCCTTCCATATTTTCTAATGGAGCAGCCATATAATCTGCAGGTTGAAGTACTGATCTGGGACAAAACACTTCTGATTTTGGAGCAGTTACATGACCTCTATGTTTTCACATCCTTGGCCTGCAAGGTCTTCAGGACGAGAAGTGCCTCTGGATGCCTATGCACTAAACCTAACAGCCTCTCTGCAGAGCCTGGTGATGAGATGGTCTTTGACTTGTCCTACTAACAGACATTCAAAAGCTCTGATTCCTATGGTGGTATGAAAGTTGAAAAATATCCATCTAAATTTGTCACTGGTCTCACATGACCTTGGGCAAGTTGCTTACTCTGAGACGTGCAAAAGAAGCCAAGTAGATTCATCCAAGAGAAGTGATGGGGATCCCTTAGCATTATCAAACATCAGAAAGTCAAATATCAGAAGAGCTGATTTCTATTAATTTATCATTATTAGCATCATTCTGCAAGAGACTGAGGAAACTGAGTAAATAATTTGCCAGCAGGCTGAAAAGAACCATGGTACTAAAACAGTAGAGAAAGAATTCTTGTTCTGCAACTGTTTACTAAAACTAGATAAAATTCCTCTGATAAAATGTCTCATTCTTCCTAACCAGACTTTTTAGCTCTCAGCCAACCTTCCCATAAAGTTGACTTATCAGAGTTCAAACTGTTTACAAACTGAAACCCAGAACATTTAAGTAAATGAAACAACTCAGTGTCGCATTTCTATCCAAAGACCTAACAATGCTTGCAGGGATGGTTAGGTAACATCTGTTTACAGCTGTGAGAGGGTCACAAGGTTTTCCTACACTTTCCAACCTTGCTGAAGCCATCCCCCACCCCACATTAAAAAGGGTGAGAGAATATGCAATACAAACAATGCACGTGGCTGTTCTGGGGCAGCACTAGCATATTCCCTCACGTGTGTAGTAATGGCTTTTTGCTGAACTAACACAAAACTGTGAGATCCTTTCCAACAGCTGTGTGTGTTTGCACACAGAGCAGAACACGAGGCAGGCCAAACTGCTGGTATTAATCACAGCTCCATATTATGACTACACCCCAGAAAGGCAGAGTACAGACGAACAGCCATACTCCACTTTAAACCTTGGAAAAACTAACCCAGCACAGGAATCACTGCAGTATTCTTTCTGCTTTTGTGCAGGTGATGTAGCTAGTTGGTACAATTCCCCCTCTGTAAGGTTAAAGTCTCTGTAATAAAATACTGTTGTTCCAGATATATATAGAAATTGCAGTTCTGCTGTTATTTCAGTGTCTCTGCTTCATTTCCTAATTTTCAGAAGTACAAAACAAAAATCAGGCAGAGCAGTAAAGCTAGGTCTGAATACAGAGACTGAACATTAAACACCTTTTTATGCAGCTGCTTCTTACAGACAGTTTTCTGAAGTGGAACAAAAAGATAATGAAAATCCAAGCAGAGCCACTTACATAATACACGAATGCAAGAGGATGTTTTCCCTCTGGCTGTGAAATACTGATGGTGAGAGCAGAATGACTGGCTAGTTTGGGATACAGATCTGTCTCTCACAGAAACTGCTGAAACCAAGAACATGAAGTCAGAATGCTCCCTTTCTGCCTTTGAACATGCCATGTCATGTCAGCACACTTTTGCTGGTTTGTGGAAATAACATGATAAACTAAACTAAAAAATGACTTGACAATGGCCCAGAAAGAAAAGAACAGATTCATACACACTTCATAGCTAAATCACCTAATAAGCAATTCAAAGAACAATCAGTTTGTGTAATATATGTTTGAATGACTAAACCTAAAACCAGTATCAATCCACTTAACATAGGAATTTAGCCAAATTTTATAATAGGTAGGAGAGATCACTAATTTTTTAATCTAAAACATCTTAAATCAGATGTACTGTTAAATTTAGGCATGAAACACTGGAACACTATGAGATACAGCAAAAACACCACAGCATGCTGTTGCTCACATTCCTGCTTTTCCACATAAGCAATCTACACTCAGTACAGTTCTAGCAGGAAATAAAATAACCTCAGGACAAACATAAGAGAAACAGCTTCATTTCTGTAGGTACCAAGACATACATGAAGTCTTGATTTCACAGGACCAGCAGACTCTAGCATACAGCATATATAAAAAAGCAATTCTGCAGAGAATTTCATAAAAGCATGCAGATTTCTGGGTGTAGCAAATGCAGCAAGCAGTGTCAACAGTTCCCCCCCACCCCAAGTAAACGATTAAAAGCTGCAAGTAAAATGGCAACAAAAAGACACCAAGCCTAAACTAAAGATAACCACAATTTACTGAGAAAACATTCATATTATACCAATTCTGCTGGATTGCTTCTCCACCTCATTTTTCTCTCCAAAGTTTGCACGTTGCATGCTAAATGAACCATCTGTAAATCCACATTTTTCCAGCCGGTTTTGTTGTCAGCTCTCTGGGATCCTATTGTGCAATTCTCCTCCCCTCTTCCCCAAACACTTCTGCTGCTGATGCAGAGGCTGGCGGCTGCTACAGCATAATGCAGCTTCCAGTAACTATGGCAGCAGTAGCTCTGTGGTGAGACTGAATACCTGCTGCAACAAAATCCTAAGGCTCAAATAGAGAAACTACACAGAAAAATAATTGCTTTTGGTAAAAGCTTAAATTTGCCAGTTTTCTCAAAGAAAACATCAGTCAAGTTAGCATCCCCATCTTTTTGACTGCCTAGTGTTCAAGTCTTGTTTGTCTTTTACAAATTATTTTTCCCGAGGGAAAAAGAGTTAAAAATAAAGCAGAAAAAAAGATGCTGGCAAGGCATTTTGCGCCCTTGCAAACCTCACACTGAGAGCAGTCACAAGTTAGTTACAAGCCTATCCACTAGTACACATCTACACACCTCCCTCCACCTTTTCCAGCTCTATCCTCCCCCTCTTCCCCTGTCCAATCCGGGGCCTTTCCCGCAGGGGCTCAGAGCAACAGCAGGCACCAGGATCTACATCTGCTTCTGCCTAGTGCAGGGGCCCAAACGTCTCCCTCCACTTCCCTAAAGCAAAGGGAAAAGCAAGGAGGGAGGTACAAAGACCTTGCACTGTCACCTCCTTCAGCCTCCCCAAGGAATGCCTCTCACAGAATCCAAAGCAAAAGTTGGGGACTGGTGGGCAGGAGGTGGGAGACAGAAATCAGTCAAAATGGTCAGCAGAGCCAGAAACTTTTAGAAATAAGGGATCTTTGGAAATGTACATGCATAGTAATCCCCTTCATGGAAGTTACCATCATTTAAATTTCTGATTAACTGGTTTGCTTACAGAAAAAGCACACTGTTCTGTTTCATGTGTGTTTTTTTCAGCCTTTCTAAGCAAAACCTCTTTTTCTTTGCCAAAGCCCCCAAAATAACAGTAAGGCAGTGACTTATTTAAGGCATCCCTTTAACTATATCTCTAAACCAGACCTCTTTTTGGCCAAGAGTCACGGCACAAGACACAGCCGCATTCTCCAATAAAGGTCAATGCTGCCTCTTTAAATTCCAGTTCAGCCAACACGGGTTTTCCCTTCACAATGTCAGTTATATATAGAATTAGTTACCCTGCTAATCCACTATACACAATTCTGCTGTAAATTGCAGAGTTGCTGTAACTGACACAGTGCATTCCTCTGTGAAACAGAATATTCGAGGTATCTTTTAAGAGATACAGAAGTTTTCTTTAACCTTTTAGTTTTGCTTTTTTAAAGTTTTGAATTACCATTTTGAAATTCTCAAAAGAAAGCTGTTAGTGAGAACGCAGGATATTTAACAGATATTAATTGGACAAGTTAACTATATTAGGATATAGTTAACTATATTAGGATTACAAATATTTTTGTTATGCTGTATCAAATTCTGCCCCCCCCGCCCCCCGCCCCAGTTTTACAGTGTTGTTGGTATCTTCAAGGAAAAGGAGTTTAAGCATGTTCCAAGCAGCTAAATAATTCAATGTACTATACCACTGAACTCTAATGGAAACGAGTCGTGTGGAGTTTTTTTTGAAACCAGTAAGACAATAAAGTCAGAGTTTTTATTTATATGCAGTATGGTATTAAGGCAATGGCAGGAGTAAGTCCTTTATTATCTACTTATTTGTGGTGATGCTGTAATATGATGACTGATGCCATTCACAAGCCTTCTGTGTGTTTGCTGGCTGACAGCAAACATCAGAAATTTGCAGTGCTGTGGCTCTGATGAGTAGGGTGTATGAACAAGCAACCAAGTAAGAGTATAATGACTCACAATGCCTAAAGTTTTAATATTTGTGTGCAATCGTAGAAAACAGGTTTTTTTGTCTCATTTCTCAAAATATTTTAATGTGCAATTAAAGGTTGAACTGGTAATTCAACCCATAAAAGGCAGACGAGAAAAATGTGATCATACTGACAGCATGGAAGATAAGACTCATATCATTAATAATCATTACTGTAATACATATATTGATAAGATCTGAAATAAAAAATCCAGAAGAAAGCAAACTACCATCAGTTCCTGAAGAAAAAGGTACTTAAGCCCATGGAATTCAACAATTTCTGAATTATTTCTGTTCACAGCTGCTATGCTTCTTTACATGAATGAACCACATTCTATGCTAGGAATTAATTTTTTTTTTAACTTTTCCCTGAAGCGATTTTATTCTCACCAGAAAAGAACCCAATTTATCCAAGCAATTTTCAAAATACTAATGAGTATTCCCAGTATCTACTATTGGCACAAAATCTAATACATTTAGGGCTCTTATGTGCTGGAAATTGGTGGCAACTTCAGAGTAAGCCTCACTCTAGTTATGGCTTTTAAATGCATGCTACACATGCTACAAAGATGCAAATCATTTGCACACGGTCTCATATGAAGAAAGATCAGGGTTGCAGAGCCTTGCCTAAACTCAGCTTCATGTACAGATTCTTGTTCCAACATGATCAAATAGTTTGAATTAAAACTTAAAGTGTTAGCTTCCATCTCTTCTGAAGGAAATCAGTGTAGCACAGGAGAAAGGCAAAGTTAAAGGTGTCCAGAATTTCAGCATGATTTAGACACATTAATATTCTTACCTTGGTTCAAGAGAACATTTCTTTTCTTCACAGTTTCTACATTTTTGACTGCAGAAATAAAAATAGGAAATCATAAATACTTGTGAAAAAAGGCAAGAAAACTTCACTGAAGCCTATTGCACACTACATTATTGTAATTTTCAGTAGAGGAAGATGCAGATTTCTAGCAGCTGGGAGAGCACCAAGAACTCTCAAGTGAGAGGGGAACAGAGAACAAGACACACACACAGCATTCTCTGCTCTTGTATTTTCCTCTATGCATCTCTTTCTGACAGAGACAAGACCTTGCATTAGGGTGGACTTTCTACTGGTGATCAAATAAACACTTCCTGTAGTCCACTTAGACCTGTATTATGGTTTGCAAAGTATCTCACACACGCCTTTTACTACTTGACATTGACTTTTCTTCATGAGACACCACATATATAACTTTATTTTTATAATACAGACCTAGATGTCTCAACCATAACTCCCTCCATGAGCAAAACTACTTGTCTGCACAGAAATACAGGCTCACAGGTTACTGAAAAGTAAGGCTGAGTGGATCAATTCAGTTTACCTATGCCAAATAATGAATCAAAAGGATAAAAGGACCACTGGATTACTGAAGGTGAAAATCAGCTATTATTAGACATAGTTTACAGATCATTCCTGTAAGAGATGGACATTGATAAAACCCAAACAAATGCAATACCATTACATTTTTCATTTTTACTGAAGTAAACATCTGAAATCCTCTAGGTAAGTATAAGGGTAACTTTAAGCAATGTAATGCTTGTAATATCCTGTCCAAGTGATTAAAAAAATTGCTTAACACAAACAAATCTTCTATCTGAACATGGTCTGGAAAAAAAAAATCAATCAGAAATGTTCTGCAGTTTTGTCAGGTTAAAATAGAGAAAACTAAGTGCAAATTCGTGATAAACTGTTCATAATGCTTCTGGACTTCTTCAGGTTTTTCTAGGTTCATCAAAGAACTTGCGACAAGAGCTCCACAACTACTGTTTTTAGCAACATAAAGAGCACCTTGGTGTGTATGTTTGAAGGTCATTAGAAAAGCCTTTTTTTTTTTTTAATTTTTTCCAAAGAAAGAATAGCAATAATGTGTAAAATGTTCTTCAGTACAGAAACAAAATGAAGTATTTTTTTTTTGTATAAGCCGGTATCAGTGCAGCAAATTAAAAGCAAATGCAGAGATTAGATACCTTAAAGAGAACCTATAAAACCACACTATACAAGGTGGAAAGCAAGCCACTTGATTAGAAACATGAAGGATATTTAAACAGAGATGACATTCTATGCTCATAAAAATGAGATGAAATACTTTCTCTAGAAAGAGATAAAAGATTCCCAGTGTGTTGCCACAGCAAGAACACTCTAGCAAGAAGCAGAACCATCAGCAGATAAGAATGAGAAGATGATTGTTTCTTGCCTTTAACAGGTTAATTGAATGTACCAGGCTGAGGGGAATTAAAAAAGAAACCAAATTACATTTAATTCTGTAAAATTCTATTTTCAATGTCATGAACTGAAACACAGAACATCATTCATTTTCCTGATACTTATTAATCACTGTCTTCATCACACCAATCCTTTCCATTTCATAAAGTCTCTGCTATAAAAGGATACACTAAACACTGAGTATGAGCAGCTCTTCAACACTCTGAAAGCAGTACATGCCTTATTTACTGCTCAGTTAAAAAAAAAAAAAAAAAGGAATTACGTTGGCTTTGTGAGATGAAGGGATAAATGAGGACTTGAACTAAAGGGAATTTATGAACAAACCTTCTGATTTCCACAACACATTAGCAGCAAAAGTCAATTGGTAATAATTACCTTGGCTAAATCATATCCAGAAAAGGCCATTCTGTGCATTGAAGCAATAATATTGTAAAAATTATAGATTAGCTATAGTAAAGCAGATGTCCAAGTCAACTGAATTAAGGCTGACAGTCTCATCTGAGGCATTTTCTTAACTGAGCATCAATAAATGATTTTGCAGGATTGTTGCTTGTATATCTTAATGTATTAGTTGGCTGGCCAATGTATTTTCTCTGACATTTTTATTTGACTACATAAAAATATGATGGGACTTACTCTGTATATACCTTTCTTTTGTCTGAACCAAGTCCCTTATTTCAGACATCATCCCACAAGAGAAATTGTTTGTTCAGTTCTTTTTTCATAGTTTTAAACTTACTTGTGGAGGGAAGAAAGGATATAGTGTGAAGAATTGATGTAACTTCCATCCAAATTGAGCCAGTCCAAAGCTCCACAACTCAGAGTGGGTGGGGTTTCATTAATCTACAGAAAGCACACAACATAGGACAGGAATTTAAAATAATCACAGCAACCCAGGAACTTCCAAGGTATCATTAGTACTGTCATTGTTAACTATTGTGTGCAAGGCTGCATAATACCTCCCATGCGAGTTTATAATCTCACACTTCTGCTTAGTCTTCCATAATTAGCAAAATTGCTAAGTATTTGTTACTGAGTACATCTCCTTTAGCAACTCCATTTGAATGTACTGCATGTTTCATTAATCAAGAAATTAAGAATGAAAACAAACAGAACTTAAGCCCCTTATCTCAAAGTGAATACAAAAGGACAGAAGAGTGGAAAGCATAAAATATTAATAAATGAAAATCCATTTTAAAACGTAGGCTCTTGCCAATATCAGTTGATAATATTGTTAACTCCTAAATGAGAAAAGTTTTTTTTTAAGTTAGGTTTTTAGTTATATTTGTCAGTCATTTTAAGAATTACTTAATTTCTTCAACATTATTGAACTAGCCACCCAAATAATATCTTACAGTAATTAGTTCCTTAACATACCAAAAAATATTTAATCTATTTCTGATGTATGTAACAATTAACTGCTTTCAGAGGCAACAACACTTAAGTAATTAATCCCATAAATTTTCCATTTCTTCTAGTATACTTCATTCAAGACAGTGAAATGCCAGAGAAGGAAGATAACTCAGAAAATTATCAAATGTGGAAAGATTCTTGACTGGTCTTTTCACTGCAGCATTCTGCCTTTTTGTTTCAATTCTACTGTAGTCATGACTAGAAATAGGAAACACTAAATTATTCAAGGGATCTGCGTCATCTTTTGCTAAGCACATCTGAACGAAGTGCTAGTGTCCTCTCACAAAAGGTTTAGTGTCATTAGAGACCATTAGATGGAGGAAATGAGGCAAGTGAATATGATGATGAGATGAAATATAATCTTTATCAGGCTGGCTTTTAAGAAGAAAAAAAATAGGAAAAAAAGAAAAAAAGTTGGTGAGAAAACCAGTTTTAGAACTTACTGATCTTCTTAGTCTTAAGATAGCAGCTTCTGCTGGGTGATTGAATCTAAACTTATGAGATTTGCCAAGGACAATAAGGGCCCCTGTGAAAACAAAATAGACATTTACAGAGACATAATTAATCAAAATACTATAGAATAGTAGGTTAGAAAAAAAAAATCTGAACAGCTTTCTGTAAATCACAGAACAGAGAACTATTTTAAAAATTTGCCACTATGGAATGGCAGAGTTGTCTATCTGTAATGACAGCATCCAAGCAAACTAATCTTGGAGATCTCTGCAGGCTAAACATAACTGTAAATTCTCCATTCATATTAAAGGCCAGCATGACTTCATGCTGCAACCAACCCACTGCTGAAAACTTGTTTTTACCTTGTATTTTTAAGAATCTAGATCACTGCAAATTCCCAGAAGCTGGACTGTTACTTTAAAGAACCTAAAAGTATGGAAGCTCAATCCATTTAAACTGAATTCATTCATCATAGCCTGTGACTTTGTGGCTACCAGCTTCCACCAAAATACACTGTGAAAAAGCTGAAGGTTGTTTCAACCATATTATATAATTGCCAAAAAACCCCCTTTCAGTGGCCAGCTGGCTTGGAGCCAGTCTCCACTACTTTCCACAAGTGTCTATGACTACATCTTCCCTTTTCAGAAACCTACAGGCTACTGTTGCCTAAAGGAGGCAGAATATTGCCACCAATGGTTTAATTTTACTTCTGTGGGGTACTTAATTTATCTATCCCAGCTCTAGCCATGGATCAAACCTTGTGGAGCTGGCAACAGACTGAGAGATGGCTTTCATAGACTTGCTCAAGTTCCATAAATTCTAGATCTAAACTGCAGTGATAAGGTGACCATAAGGCAGCATTCACCCACAGGAAGAACAAGCCTGACCTTGTGACAGGCGACAGGACTCAGACACTTCACATCCATTCACGGAGCAGCGCGCGCCCGGCACCGGCCGCAGTGTCACCACCCCACAGTGGTTCTCTATCAAACAGTGATTCCTTTCAATCCACTGCCCCTGCAAAACTACAACGCAGAGATTCATCTCACCTGCTGAAGGCGTTGGGTTTGCCCTCAGAATGGAGTACTACAAACTGTTTGACACTATGCATGCTTCATACCCCAGAGAACAATGTCATGTGCAAAACAAGGAGATTTAATACTGCTAGTAAATACTTAATCACAGAAAAAACTTAATATTGAAACTCACTACTGAAAATAGTGAGATTGTTTCTTTATTTCTGATACTGGAAAACTACATATCGCTTTCTGATTTGTGAGCTGACATGCATATTCTTCTATTATGTTGAATTTTCTTAATTAATAATGGCACTTGTTGTTTATAGTTCACTAATCTACTGGCAGAAAATAATCAAACATAACCAAGCTTAGCAGAACTTAACCAAAGTTGAGATTACACAAATTTTCTAATTTCAGTATAAAGTTTCAGTTCTCTCTCATAGTATCTAGCTCCTGAGATGGACTGCTAAAATTAAAAGCAGAAACTAAATTAAATAAGACACATTATGAATAATTTGGACTTTATATCTAAAATATTCTGAACAAGTAGAGTTGAAAAGCATTTTCAACATCTCATGATAATTTGCGCCACTAGTTTAGGATAGAACATCTGAGAATTTGGATGTAAGAGGATGATATTTTTAATCTCTAGTGTAGCATTTTACAAGTGAGGAGAAAATTCTGAAGAGATCTCAATTAGGTCAAGTTCACTGGCTTTTTGGCCTCTTAAACAAAAAATAATAATATATTTTAGCAAACATCAATAATTAATCTCTTCCACTTACCTTCTTGAAGCTGACAAATAGAAACACTACCGAGCTATTACACAGGACAAATGTAAACCCCTTTGTTTGACCAGAGCATACAAGGAAGTAAGTCGTAATATCATTCTCTTACCAATGTCTTGATCTTGGTCTGAGTCACTTCTTCCAATTTTGGTTGTTCCTTCCTAAAACAAGAAAAGAACTAGTTTAAAACTTGGTTAAAGAAAAAGACTATATTTACCACTTAAAAAAGCTTTGGTACGTCATTTTAGCAAACACTTAAATCGCCTCTGAATGACCAAATTGTTTGGAGTAAACACCGTCTACTTGTAATATTTCAGCCCACTCTCCACCTTAGCACTGCAATTACTCTTCATCCTGCAGTTGTGTCAGCTTCTACAACTCCAGCAGATAAATAACCCTCAGTGGATGACATTTGGACTGTGCTCATTATTTTGAATACAAACATGCATCCTGATGCTTTGAACTTTTACGTGAGACTTGGTGCTTGCAGATATGAGATAATTATTTTAAGAAATATCCTTGCAGAAAGAAAGAAGCTGCAAAATGATGATTCAATTAACCAGACTTTTCAAATTTAAAAGCAACAGAACTCCTAATCTGTAAGGGCACTTTGTCATAGATTATGAACTCTTCAATCTAACTACTAAAGAAGAACTTTTTTCTGAAACTTGAATGATATCTATGAAAAGTGTTCCTGGTGCTTATGGTATATGGGCAAGTTCCCGAACCTGAAGATTCAGTAACTTCAAAGAAAAGAACTGCCTAGGAACAAAAGTCTCCAGAACAAGAAGACTCAAACGGTATTACAGGTCAGCAATGGGAGTGAGACAGTGGTTTTATGGTTGCCTTCAAATAACAATAAAAAAGAGTAATTTACCCAATACAATAAGAAAAAAACTGCCAAAAAAAGGGCAATTAATTTACCATTTGTCTATTATTTTCCATCACCAGTTCTATGCTGTTTCTTAGGAAAACAAAGCAAGATAATTTCCCAGTTCTAAAGAGACATTGTAATTGGTTATGGTAAAGTGATTGGTAAATGCACTCTAAAATTACTTTAGTGGTAAGCCTTCCAGTTATATTAAAATCAATTACAGGCAGTAAACAATGCAATTTTGTATTTAAATTAGAACAAATGCCATATGCTCTCTGCTCCAAGTGCATTATAAAGCCTAGATTTACAGATCAAGAAAGAAGTAGTAACTGGAAACCTGAAGACTGGGAAAGCAGAACCTGTGCACTACTTCAAGGTGCCCCAATTCTGGGTAACTATGGGTAAATCACAGTGGGTTTGTGCACTGGGCAGAAAGGGAATGGTTATCACAAAGCCCCTCACAGAGCTGAGCTGTCTGAACCAACTAACAGATCCCTCAGGCACGAGCCCTGCTGTGACTTTTTTTGCTGGAGAGGCTGAAGGCTGGATTGTGCCTCCGCTTTGAGGCAATTACCAAGTTACTTCTCAGTTTAATGTTCAGCAGACTCAACTGCAAAATATCCACCTGGGGTGGCCACAACTTCTAGAAAATATATGGTCCGTATGGCCTTTGACTCGTGTCACTCAATCAAATGAACTAGCAATATGTATTTTATACAGAGAGAAGTAAACCAACTCCTAGAAGTTCTCTTTATCAATTACCTTTTTCTTTGACAATGAAATAGTTATTGTAATTCCAAATGAAACTTTTTCCAAATTGCTGAACTAACTCTCTGGTAATACAATTTAATTCAGAAAAGTGTATTACAGCAGTATTGGCTCAGGAAATTCATAACAGCATCCCAGTCAGTGAAGTGATTCTGAGTGAGTTTAAAGTCAACTAAAAATTGCAGGTGAGACAAAAGGTACATGTATGACACAAGCAAACAAACTCAACTTGGGAAAACAAAACAAAACACCCCATATCCCAGAAACCATGTTTATTTCATTTTTTAAATGCTACTATTGAGCTAATATTTGTAATATTTATACTCTTTCCTAATTTAATATCGAGTATTCCACCTGAAAAAGGGAAAGATGTTTCAGATTAAACAACTGCACAACCTGACCTGAGCACACCACATCTCATCTCCACATCTGTTGAAGTGTTTTTATATTGTTACCTTTTCTGGCCCTGTCTCCTGACTAGGGGTAGAATTCCTAAGGCACATTACAGAACCATAAAGAGCAAGATTACTTTGCCCCTTCACTTCTGGAAGTTGCCCAACTTTCAAAAAAGGTTATGAAGTACACTTTTTACTGAAACAATAAACAAATTGCATGTTTTTAAGCTATGCAAAAAAGGTTAACTAAATCATAGGTATATCTTTTATTAATGAAAGCCAAAAAATTAAGCATAGGCACATCATTGATTAGTGCAATTAATACTATGAAATATCAGGCGAGTAAAAAAGTAACACATTATTTATTTTGCGTGGTCTGAAAACTGTTGCTGTGACCTCTCTCTAGAAGAACAATGTAAAGAGCTGTTATATGGTGAAGTCCTAATTTGTAAGGAACCACTAATGTTTTACCTTCTTGCTGTTCAGATGAAGGTAACAGACACCAGAGACTAAAAGATGTAAAGCACAAAGAAAAGAAAAGGCAGCATCTAGAAGCAAAGAAAGAAGGGACAAAGATGTTAGTGTGAAGAGTCATGAATGACTTCAGAAGGTGACCCTTCAAAGCAGGTTATGCCATTAAAATGAATATATTTAAATTAGGTGTTGTCAAAATTAGTATGGGAAAGTATTTGCTCTTTCCCCAATAGCACATAACAGAAAAACATTAAAGTAGTAGCAGTTGCTTTCAATAAATATTTATTGTTAATGTAGGGTTGAGTAGTTGAAGTTGCATGTTGATCAGCACTGGACATAAATACCTGGTCCCTAATAATTACCTGGCACAATTTCTTTGTGTTGGCATGAGAAAAATTAGTTAAGTTTCTCTTTCAACACGGTAGAAGAACCGCAGGATTTCTGTTTTAACTACTTGTCATATTTAAGAGGAATAAAAAATCCTGTGTCCTTAAACTGTCAATTACCACAAAATCTAGATAAATATTTTTTTATTGGTAGACAAATACACGATTTTTAACCGTATTTAACATATGTTTTGGTAATGACTGCACCTCTGTAGAAGTGTCCATCCAACAATCCTTTCACATTAAGCAGTACCAATATTTCAGTAATTTCCATTCATTTAAACAACATTAAAAATGTTGAAGTCTGGCCTACCACTTGCTGTATCAAAAACCAGAAAACCCCTAAAACTGTCTGACCCAGCCATGTACATCGCATGCCATAATGTGCGGTAATATACATACAATATTATAAAAGTTTCTTGGTGAAACCCTTGCCTTAAATTAGCAGCTACACAACAAAACAGTGCCTATGAGGCCAGGATTTCTACCTGATCTTCAAAAATAGCACTGAAGAAAATAATTAACCTTCATGCTACATACCTGATGTCTACATGGCAGATCTCTCATAGGGTTTAAAGGAACGTATTGAAGTCATTGCCAAAGTGAGCTTTTGTTTCTTAAACCTTACTTTTATCTGTACATATTCAAATATCCCAGTCTTAAATATACAAATGCATGATAAAATTTGGACCAGTGTGTCTGGAATACTTTATGCACCATCCTTCATGTTTCCACATATATGAACACATAACTACCCTCATGCTTTGCGGACTAATTTAAATATTTTGCTTTGCTTGTAATACAATATCAAATGCTTTGCACACGCATTCATTCATAAGAGGTCAAATTATATTCACATATGAATTCTTCTCCTTATCAGTTTCCAATTATTTTCTGCTTTTCCCCCCCATTATGTCTTGTGATCTGTTTTGATAGCTTTATCATGTTTTGATAGCTGTGGTTGTAATGTCACCCTAACAACCCTCCATTTGCCAAGAAAACAAATATTTTCAAATCAAGGGTAAAATAAGACAAGTGAGCATATCTCTCACCCTGAGATGGTACAGCACCACTCCTGTGCTGAGGATATCATCATCCATGGCCATTAGATGAGGTAAATTAGAATCTATTGTTACTCCAGCTTTTTCTTTGTTGATGTCCACACTGTATTCTTCCATGATGGCTTTCCTGTCTGTCCACTTACTTGTCCAGTCTTTGGTCAATTGCTCAATCTTAAAGAATAGGAGAAAGAACTGTTTCACTTACTACACAGGCTAATTTTTATTTTGATCATGCTAACAGATTATTTTGCCTGTCTTTGGGCAAAATTTAAAGTCTGCAAAACCTTTCCAGGTTAGCAGTGATCAAAACTTTCTCAGTAATTTTGGTAAGTGTACAGAAATTGGAGTTTATGTTAGAAGGGAGAGACTGTGTATAATGAATTGCTGTGATATATTGAGACAGCTTTCAAACAAGAGGTAGATTGTGCAGGCTTAGTGATGCACAACGGACTCTGTCCCATTAAGGACACGAGACTTTTGTCACAAGCTGGTAGAGCACACTCAACATGAATTAAGGATGGCACTCAATATGAATTAAGTTTCCTGCATCTGCAGAGCAAAAAGGAAAGGATTAAGACAAAAGAATTTTGACTGTAGTTTCACAACTACAGCAATGTTATCCCCCTGGCCTTGTGGAGCAGGAGATAGCTACAGCATCAAGTAAATCATACACACCTTCATTTCATTCTGAAGCACCAGCTCAGTCAGATTGCCATCCCTGTCATCACTCCAAGAGGGACTGGAATTTCTCTGTACAAACAACAGCCACCAAGACCTACAAGTTAGTTTTCTTATTCACAACTGGCAGGCATGTTCTTTCACTCTCCAGCATTTCAAGGTGATGAAGTAAAGAGAAAGAAAGACAAAATACAAATGCTGCCTTACATCTCTCTAGCTATTGCATGCAATTTTTTGGCATAAAGAACAGAAAAAGCAATAACTGAGAGAGTTCTGTGTAAATAAATCCTGAAGTGTAGTTTCTGTCTCTCTCAGCAAAACATTCTCTCCATGGTTGGAAAACCAAGACATTATTATTATTATTCCAACAGAGAAAAACATCAGGAATGTCAGCTGTATTGTGAGGGCTCGCAGATGTTCACAACTCTTTTGAGGGGAGAGAGCATGTAGGAAGTGTGAAACATCAATTAATCTCTTGAAGCTTCCATACTATTAAAAATAAAGTATTTCTATTTCATGGTATTTCTGGGAAGTTTAACCATCCAACTCTATGAAAGACAGGCAAGGGAATCCATTTGAATCATTACATGACTACTTATACTTCAGGTTCATCAGTACAGTGACAGAAAGAGGGGGAATGACAGAAAAGCAGTTAACCTTATAATAATTACAAAATCATCCAGAGAACAGTTTCATTTGTCTCCAGTTGCAATAAACATGGAAAGATAAACAGATGAGATGAAAGTAAGCTGCCTGAAGTAACACAACAGCTCCAGTAGGGAAATGTTGCTACATACCAGTTCAAAGCTCATCAGCATAGTTTTCAACCTATCAATTTCTTCTCTCAGTTCTCTGATCAGTTTCACATTTGCATCCTGAAACATTGAGACACAGACTGTTGGAAAAATTGGTCTTAAAACAACTTTAGCTAAAGAAATCAATGTGGAGATATTCCAACAGCCAGGAAGAGAGCAGAATAGGTAATCTCACAGCAGCACTCCTTGCTTCACCCTGCCAGGCCCTTGAGATGCCTAGGGACAGGTAGTTCTCATCTTTGATAGATTCTCTTTTGCTATAAACTTTTTTCCTTCTCTCTTCTGAACACAGACCTGCCATAGCATTTGTTCCCATTATGACTAGATGGATACATCACTGCTTGTAAAGATTTATCTTCAAAATAGTTACACTACATCAGAAAGATGCTGCTGCTTAATGCCAGTATATAAAATCCGATTAGAAGTCAGAATGTCATCCAGGATGGTATTAAAAGCCCTTACAGCTGATACATAAAGGATTTCCTGTCTGCTTGGTGTGGAGGCATTTATCTCACTTTCAGAGTAAGCGTTTCTGCACTGGCAGTTTCTGGAAAACAGCTTTTACAGACATTTCAGATAAACTCTTGAGTAAATAATCAGCTTTCTCTGGGTTACCAGCGCAATTTGCACCAAGGGGAAAAAGACTGGAGGGCTGGGTTCAAGGGTCTGGCATGGGCTGTGCAAGAGAGAGATGGGTACACAAACTGGGAGGCTGAGAGGCTGTGTGTGACAAGTGGCTTACTCACGAGTGGTTATGTGACTTCAGCCTGCCACAGAGCTAAGAACTGCTGCTGGCAAAAGCAAGTACACAATTGCTGCTACTATTGATGTCTGAAAACTACTTATAGGCACTGTAATTAAAATGCAAATTAAATTTGGGAAACCTAGGATTAGAATGGTTTCCTTCTGCCCAAATCTAACAGAGTATTGTTAGGAAAACAAACAGTGAAGCACAACTCTAAGATTCTATCCTTTCATCTGCAAAATAAAATCCTGATACATTCATGCCAAATCACAAAAGAATACTACTAAAGCTGTAAAGTCAATGGATTAAATATTAGGAAATTTCTGGAATCATTACTTTTTTTGAAACCTAAATTCACTGTATATTCCTTAAATGGATGCACTGTGCTTCTCAGTTTTTAAGTTATACGTTCATGTGTAAAGGGAGCCTCATGAAGAATTCCAGGCCAAGAATGCTCAGTTACAGAGCAGAAATTCTGGAGTTTTATATTTCTAGCATATGTGACTGTAGACCTGGATCAGTACATGCTGCTTGACTTTTGCTGTAAAGACAGACAGAACTATGCACATCCCCATGAATTATTTTTAATGCTGGTTCTAATGACTGTGGTATCTAAAACCTCCAATCTGTTTTTACACTATGTCTCTGATTGAGAGAGTTTATGTTTTTCACATTTGATAAATGTGGACTGAGGGTAAGGGTAGAAAATGAGAAAAAAAGCACACACTAAAAATTTGTGTTAAGCATTTGAACATCTAGCATTGAACAAGAATGGGATAGCAGGGGCAGCAATAGAATTCAGGCCTCCAATGCAGCACCTGGCTCTCTCCTTAATACTCTGCCATTTTTTAACTTGTGCAGCCTGTGAAGGACCTATGCATAATGAAACAAATGAATCTGTCATAAAGTCAGAACTCATTTCTAGAATAGGCAATGAATGAAGCTCGGGTTCTGTGGCCAGAATTATTCCCATGTATTTAAAGGCTTCATTATTTTGTGTACTGAGAGGAAGACAGATGGCGACTGCATAAGCTACCTTAGGCAGAACTCAACGCCTCACCTCATTTACTCTGGGCTTGTTAATAATATTTTTGGCATTTGCAGCATATCTCAAGGTACTCATGGTCTCGTTGTAGCTGGAGCTAGCAGGTGAGATAGCTAAAGACAGAAAAAAATGAAACAATTTTAAAAAGCATTCAGTTTAACCCATCACTTTTAAAAAAGGGTTGTTTTTCTTCTTTTTCAGTCTTGCTTCTTTAAAAGATAAAACAAAAAAATAACCCTAGGGTTATTTCATTAAGCTCACAGAGAATGTCTTCTCCAGACTGTATTTATAACTGAATGAATCACCTAAAATCAAAGCTATGACCTTGGTAAGACTCTTAAACATGATTTCATGCACAATCAGTATGCATTTTCATCTCCTTGAGTGTTCTATGAAGTACTTATGAAAATCTTTACAAGGAGAGATTCTAAGCGTTATAGCTGTTTTCTCACTGCAGTAGAGGTGTATATTAAAGGCATAATGTAGTGCAAAATATAAAACAATTAATAAAACCAAACTCACTGGCAATCATAATGGTCTTGGAGTTGCCCCCCAGGCTGTCCTTGAGCAGCCAGGTGAGGATGGAGTCTCGGTACGGGATGTAAGCCGGCCGCCTGCTCCCGCTGCTGCTGCCAGAGGGAGGGCTGTCCACACGGCTGCTCTCCCCTTCACTCGTGATGCTGTTAATGCTCTGGCACCTGCTGAACATCTGGGAATTTTGTGCTGGGGGAGAAATACCACAGAACTCAGGAAAGGGGATTTTTTTTCTGTCATGGCTACTTAAATTTCTTAGATGTCATTGCAGTTTATGAAGACACCACACAGTTGCTGTGTTGAGCTTTTTGATTTAAATGCAAATAAACATTTACACTCAACACACAGTGAGTCATATGTTTTTACCACTACCCTTCAATATAAAGAACTAATATACTTACCTAAAGTGGATATGACAATTCCAAGTGTAACTAATGACTTGTTAATATTAGCACCTTCGGTAATTCTATCTTTACAGTAACTGGGATCAGCTCTTTCACTGTAGGAAGCAAGCATGAAAAAGACAATGCAAAATAAAAAAAAAGCCTAATTATTAACATACAGTCAATATGAAAACATTATGTATTTTCAAGCAATACAAGAAAACAGAAATTATGAGCTTTGCAATTAAAAAACCCATATACTTAAAATATTTTATAGTGCCCTCTATTACAGAAAGTCCAAACCACCATGAGCAAAGCCTGTTGGTGCAAGATACTGTTGAAAACCCAACAAAACATAAACTCAAGTTTGGACTGGGCAACTCAATTATAGTGTTCTGAATTTAAAAAAACAACATACATTTCACAACTCTGCAAGGGTAGACTGGCACAGTACAAAAGTCTGTATATTCCCTCAATGCCACTTTCTCTGACTATATGTGCATGGTAATTTATGTTCTCGAGAAAACAAAAGTCTTTTTTTACAACTGTTCTAAAATTCTTGAGAAATTTATTCAACAGCTCAGTATTGGTTCTGAGGACCCAAGAATTCTCTTCCCCAATGAAAACCAATATCTAGTACAGAAAAACTAAAGACAATATTAGCCTAATATTCCCTGTTACATTATAAGAAAGTCAGGCTGTTAGTTCAATGAAATTTTAAAATATTAAACTTTTAAAAAATTAAGTTTATTTTAAAATATTAAACAGTGCTTCCATCATCTTCAGAGAAAATTATCTCTTTGCCCTTCAGTATATTATTACCTGCCTGCAAGGTCCACTAAGTTGATCTTGCTTGCAATTTCAGAAGGAAGATTGTTCTCCAGTATAGCCTGAAGAAAAAAACATCAATAAGGAAGATTACTCCCCTTAATTAATTAATGCAAATAAAATTGATGTACTCTTTTGTTTGAAGTTGAGTTGTACAAATGGCTGTCTCACTGTCTTTGTTTGTGACCTTGACCCTCTGACTATGTTCAAACCACTAACTCACAGCTTTCTCACCCCACAGAGAAACTATCCTCTTATGCCAATTTCCTCTCAAAAAAACCTTTACTGCCTAGAGACTGTGAAAAGCTTTCTTGTAGACCTTGCAGAGTTATTTTCCACTAATGTATTCCAAAAGGTCTTTTGTGAAACTAAGGAAAAATATCCCAAAATGTTCTGTGATTGCAGGATGTTAGAAGTGTGAGACAGAAAAGGTCTATTGGATCGCTGAGCGACTTCCCTGCCAGGGAAGGATGTAATTCCTCCAGAAAAAGGCTGCATTGTCTCAGGGAGAGTACTGGATGCCAAATGCTAAAGAGATGAGCACATCTAAAAAGCTGGACAGATACGAAATTTTGGGGTAAACTAATGCTGTACTTCAATTAAGAATCCTAAACAAGTGTGATAAAACATAACCTCAATCATATTCACACATAATTTTCACAGCATCCGAGAGGGGTTATTGCATTTCAAAGGGCTGATTAAAACTGAAAACATTTCTTTTAAAAGTGAGGTTTTGGCATCACTTCTGACTATAAGCTTGCACAAAGGAACAGAATGCTTCAATAAACACTCAACACATCTGCAGCGTGATCCAAAGGAAATAAGTAACAGCTTCCACCATTACTACAAACAGCACAAAATAGTGCCAAGTAAACAACGCACAACACAGTGAACAATGCTTTTGAAAGTGAAGAGGAAGTTGGGTTATTTTTAGCTAACCTGAGTGTAGTGGATGGTGAAGATAGCATGGGATCTGCTGCTGGCATTGTGAATATGTGTAGCTGCTGTGATTCTAGAAAGAAGAACAAACCATTCAATTACAAAGGGTTACTTCCCTGTATTCAGGGAAATCAAAATCAACAAATACAGCAGATAAATGAAAAAAATGTGAAACTTGGAGAATACGGCAGGCTGCACTCTTGGATCTGATCCCTGAGCACTTGCCAGAGAACATGGAAGGGTGGAAACTGAGGATTAATTAGAGATGGTTTTTTTCCACCAGCAGCACTCTGAGGAGATATCTTAAAGCAGCCTTACAGCACAGGTATAAGGTCTGGCATAAGCATGGAACACAGCAGAGAAGTACAGCCAGCAACAGCACCAAACAGCTCATCCCCAATACAGAGAGAACAAGCCCAAGACCTCTTCTCCATTTGTCCCCATTTTTATCCCTTGGCATTTCCAAAGGGTTCAAAAACATTCATACACCACTTCTGGGGTTCCTTTACCCAGACACATCTCTTTTAAACTGCTGGGGAAGTCCAGTGAGACTAACCAGTCCATGCATGTGAGTACTAAATGAATGCTGGAATTCCCTGTGTGGTGCTGGCTTGACTCTGCCATGGACAGACGGGTCAAGTGGCTCTCATGCTCTGACCCAGTGCACTCTGGCAAGCAGGAGCTGCTCACAGAAGGAGGAGCAGCAGCACTCTCCCATTGCCTCTGTAATGCAAACTGGTGAAAATTCTACTTTCTTTATTATTGTTTTAATTATAAAAACGCAAAGAAAGCAGGATTTTGTCGAGGGCAAAAACAAGGACACAGGTTTTCCTCCTTTGAGCTTGCTTTGAGTATCAGCTGTATGTGCAGCCTTTATCATCAGTTTTATCAAGCCTGCCCTCAACAACAGTAGGTAATTTTAGTAGTGCAGAAAAGGACTGTGGTACCATGCTTTTGTTACAAGCCCAGCTGTCAGAGCACTTCAGAGACCAGTTTCAGTAGAGAGCAGAGAACTGCAGCTGTGTGTACACTGCTGGGTGCCCAGCGCATGAGAGCAAAGCCAGGACTCTCCTCCCCGTTGTTCTCTGCTTCCTACACCTCCTCCATAGTCACGTGAGTGGCCACTGCCAAAAGCTACAGGCAGCTGAGCACATTGTGATCACCAGCAAGCCAAAGCTGAGGTAGCAGGAGAACGTAAACTAGTCTCCTGAAGTTGGAGGAGGAAGACAAACTATTAGGTAAAGGGCAGAAGACAGAAAACAGCCCTGCAGTGGGCAGAGAATGTAAGGGCACAGCAACAAAGTTTATAAAGTAAAAGAGAAAAAGATAGTGCTTCAAGATTTGGAGGAGGAAGTGTCAGTGCTCCGCACCTCCAACAACACATATATAAGGTAGTCACAGAGCAAGTTCACATCTTAGTTACTCACAACCGAGGTAACCCATGCATTCACCTGGAATTTTGTTGTACCAAAATAGTCTGCTTTTACCATAAAGCTGCATCTATTAATTGCTACAAGCAGAAACAGCAAAACTTAATCCTGATGTATATTCTATGGGGTTTTTTGTGATAATGCCGCTTAGTTTTTATTTACTTGCCAGCATCACTGTTATTCTAAAACCTTGACTACTCTTATGATGAGACTTCATATCAGTTTTGGAACTGTGATTAGGATTTGGAGGATCCTTTCAAATATAACTCTTTTCCATTACTGTAATGGCACCTGTAAAAAAAGATATTCAAGGCTTCTTGTCAGGAAGTGTCTTACTAATGAGAGCCAAAATCATTGGCCTAACCACAGTTAGGCCTAACCACAAATCCCACAGTTCACTGACAGCAAACACACAATTTGGACTAAGAAATTATAGAAATAAAACCAAATAATTGTAAACCAAGTACTATTAGAAAATAAGTATACATTATATTTTCAGCAGTTTTAAATCACTGAATTATATGACAAAGTGAGTTGAAAGCTATCCAGTCTAAAGTATCATGAGCAAGTGAAGGGGAAAAACAGATGTCTGTTTACAGCAAAATGTTTTCTTGGCTTGCATTTTTTATCACATACAGATGGTGGAATTTTGTGGGTAAGTCAGCATGGGATCAGTTTTGAAGAAACAATTTCATGAGTACTTGTAGCTCTTGGTCTGGACAGTATGATGATAGGTAACATCTCATGTGTGTGTCATGTGCAGGATCACAAAGCACTGGCAACCCAGCCAGTAAAATAAACATCAATGAAATCAGCACACAGTGAAAGAAGAGTTGAATACAATGAAGCTGGTTTGTTGTGGAAAATACCTTTTAGCTATTCCTTCTTCTAGAAGTTTTACAACTTGCTTGTAGTCTGTAACTAAGTGCTGAGTCAAACCTGCCAAAGATTGAAGAAGAGTTAAATATTTAGCTTTCTCAGGAAGTTTCATTCAGTTTATCCAAAAATTTACCCAACATCAGGAGAATAAGGATGCTGTGCTGAGATGACAGACTATTATACATGTAGTCTCTGGACTAGAGTAAATTTTATTAAAACTCACAACTATTTCATTTTTTAAAAATTAAGTAAAAAATTCTAGTTCATCCTTCTGATGCAGTGACATTAGTATAAAAAACACCTCATACCTTCAAAGATCAGAACTTTTCCATCTGCACAACAATGGTACTTAAAAAACAGCATAACCCTAAGTCCACAATTAATTTCCAGCTATGTCACTGCTTCTACTTGGGTACCGATCCCATAAAAAAGATTTTGGCCATTGCCTCTGGATGATGGCTCTGTTCACACAACTAACTGAACTAGGAACCAACCCCTGTGAATATCTACCATGCAGGTAAACAGTCTTTAGCCTGCACTTGGGAATCTTCATGCACTTTTCTCCTCAGATGGCTTTTTGAAAGATCTCCCCAAATAATGATATTAATCATCTGGCCTTTTCTTGTCTTCTCCTTTCAGTTTGTTTTTGGTTGGTTTTACTTGTTTGTTTTTCACATTTGATTCTATTTTTAAGGAGGGGAAAACCCCGAAAGAAATGAGAGGAATCCCACATTCAGAGCCTGCTGTGCCGGAGACGTGGTCATGACCTAGAGGGCCCCAGTGGAGGGCGGTGTGCTGCTGTGCTGAGGTACTGCCAGCTCCTGGCAAAATGCAAATTCGAGTACGCATACGAAATTATCCTCAACTGGCTTTTATTTCCCATGAATCGAGCTTAATATGCCTTGTCACCGAGGATTATTTATCGTTTGTACTACAGTGTCTCCTTAAAAAACACCTGAGCTGTGAAGCAAGTCTTTGTCATACTACAGCTAGCAAAACACACCTGTGCAGAATGTTTTATCTCACAGTTGGAATTCAGGGCAACTTCCTCTCCCTCCACAGATGTAGGTTTGGATTGTTTTTCTACAGACCATAAAAGTGTGGGTGAGGGGAAGTACCGAAAAAAAATTGATTTATTTGGATCGAATAATTTGTCTACTGTTAGAATGTAATTCAAGATTAATATGAAATGCAAAAAGACTGAAATAGGTACTGCTGATATTGTTAGTCTATCCTTTCATGGTAACAGCTTGCTTAATTCTAAATGAAAGCAAAACCGAAGACAAAGAAGGGATTTTACTTTAGACCTTTAATAACTGATACATATAAAGAAAAAGAAAGATTTTTGGATCACCCACACTTTAAAAAAAGCTCCTAACTGCAGTGTGCGTGTGTAAACACTTGCACACACACAAAGTATAGAATGATTTTCAAATAAAAGTATTTCTTCTGTTCCCTAGTGTCTCTTTACAACACATTAATTCCACAAGTCATCACATTTTCCATTTGAGAATGAGGCCCATTATTTGTCCAGCCACACTGGGATCTTCAAAGCTCAGAATATGGAAACTATCATACATTGTTTTCCCAGACCCCTTTTCAGGGTCTTATTTAACTGAATAAAAATACTATTATAAAAAGGAAGCATGGAAGAAATTCTTACCTGCCTACATTTCCCTAAGCACTGGAATTGTGAATCTAGCAGAGAGTTTAAAACAGTTAGCTTTTTAATAAGGTTAATGAAATATTTATATATTGCTTGAAAAGAAATTATGAAGTGTCATTTCAAGGTCGTTTTCAAGTCCCATAGAAAGATCAAAACCACTTGTCCATCTAGAAATCTGCCTTGGACTAAGAAAGGATCTCCCCTAGAAATCTGTCTCAGAGTAATAAAATGGATTGCATCATTTCCTGATTTAAGAAAGGCTGATTCCTTAACAGTGCAACCATCTGTGAGGGGGAAGTTTGAAACGATTCCAATCCAAAGCACTGAAACACTTTCAGCATTTTAAAGGCTACAATTTCTTAGCCTTTATGTGAAAAAAAAACAATGGGTTGGAAAACATTTAAAATACTTAGTGTTCAGAACTGGGACTTTCTGACTGCACTTGCAAATGGAAAATGCATTGCCCAGAGCACCTAAGTGTTCTTAAAGGGATTATGTTTTCTGATTTTCCCCTCTCTCTATTTTTCATCCACAGCTAACTGTACTCTAGATGTCATTGATACCAAACACATAACTAAAACTAATGTACACTGAGCTCCTCAGAAGAGTCAGCAAACCTGAAAGTTGCTAATTGCTTACAAGAAGTATGATGCAAATACAGATGCTAGTCCTTAACTTGCTTGATCCATGGAAAATGATGGAAAATTTCTGAGCTTTGCTGATGTGCACCAATTTCATTTCTCCCATACAGTAAATTGCCTGGAAGTGAAACACAAACCAAGCTCTCCTATAAACTTGCTGATAATTTTGATCTTAGCTATCTAGCTATTGGAAATATTATTCTTGCACTCTGATCCTGCATGGAGAGACTGAACATAAAACTGCCAAAGACTACTTCAGCATGTAGAAAACCCTCATTACAGAGCTCAGCAATTTTTGATTGCATCAATACATTAGTGCAGTTGAGAAGGGCATTTTGTACCAGTGCTGTGAACCTCTCCACAAGAGGCTTTCTTGAATTTGATCATATTAAAATCAAGCTGCCTATACTTCAAACTTGCATTCAAGTCACTGCTGCTTATTTTTGATGTGAGGTAATAAATGCAGTTCCATCACATTTTATTAGTCCCTCTCCTCAATAGACACTAGGACTGTCTTAAGTAAAGCAAACTGTCACAATTCTCAATTGCATAAACTGCATAGGCAAACTTATTAATGTATACTTGTATACACATCTTTAAAAAAAAGAACTCTCATCTCTTGCCCTAAAAGCCACTCATCAGCCTGAAATTACTTCAGTTCACATGATCTCACAACAGCATCTAATTGCACTCCATGGTGTCTTAAGCAGAGAAAATATTTTGTTTCTCATGCATGTGATCAGTTATTTTAAAAAACATTAATCACACTTACCATTGAAAATAAAGTTTTTCTTACAGGAATTAACACAGTTCTTTTTTGAGGCTGTCATAATATACAGAAGGAATGAATAATCTAAAATTAATTATTCAAACTGAATTTACAAATGTGGTCAAAAGTGGCAAACACTATTTAGGGCAATCTTTTGCCATTATCTTTTCCTCTTAATTTACAAAATCTAATCAACTGGGAACTTTATTGGCATATTTCAGAACTCCAGCATAAAATTTTTCCAGTCAAAAATTTCAGCTGCATCCAAGTATAAAATCCTTATTCAAAATGGCTAAATAAAAAAAACACAATGGAAACAAACAACCCTCCCCCTGCCAATGAACCCCACAACAACAAAAAAAGCCACAATAGAATTGAAAAAGAAGTGGCAGAATTGGCCTGGAAGGTTTCAGATGAAGACAAAACAGTGACAAAAGGCAAGCCAGCCCATTGGCAGAAGCTATAACTTTCTTTTAAAACAGGGAAACTCCATTATATGCAGCCAAGGAATCACTGGAGATATAAGGCCTGAGAAAAGAAATTGCCAAGGAAGGAAGCAGTTTAAAGATGCTTTCTTGTGTGGTGAATGTGCAGCTGCTAAAAGAAAATAATTAGTATCTGAACTCCATCAACAATGAAGTTCTCCAATAACAAGCAGGTAGAAAGAGAATCTTGGAAAGCCCTCAATAAAAGCCAAATGTCTATGAATCTGCTTTTCAGAGAATTATGTTTGCCATACTAATGAGACCACCAATTCATCTATTATTTTCCAAGTCTCCTTAAAACAGGATGCTGATGTGCTGGGAAAGCACAGCTGAAACAACCAGAATGTTTGATAGGCCCTTGTGTACAGGACCATGAAAGTTCAACACTTCACAAGTGCTGATTTCAAATTTTGAGAGGGGGAATTGGTAACAGCCATGGGTTGTTAGATGTACTATGACCAATACAGCAGGTGTCAGAGCTGGGCTCCATTCCACCAGGCTCCATCCAATCCCGCAGTCAAGTCACTCTGTCTGTTGTCACATCTTCCTTTAATCTCTGGAGGAAGGATAACCATGTGATGTGTAATTCCATAATAAAGAAAAACAGGGAGGAAAGTCAATCAGGGAGAGCAAGAGAAATTCACTAAACAGACACAAGGACTCTATTTAGAAGCCAGGACAAATCAGTATTTGCTCTGATGTGACAGGATCCATAAAATTCTATGTGATATGCATTTTGTATACTAAGTGCACACCCCATTGGTATTACTACTCACTTGGTGGTCAGCCAAGCACTTGCAGAGTCAGTGATACCAGAGGCTGCTCTGGAATTCTGTCCACTGGATGTAAGGCAAGAAGAAAAGGAAATGTATGCACTTACTTTCTAAACAAAGCCCCAGTTTGGAAAACACTCTTCCTTCTGATCTCCACCATAAATCTACTTTGTATCATTTTACACTGGTGCACTGATTTTGAGATGTGATTTTTCTCAGCTGTTGGTCAGATACATGGCAATGTGGCTGGGAAACTTTACACAGGAGCCAATCCATTTGTGAAATACCAAAGGCCAAACTGCAATTTAAAGCTGTATGAGACCTTGAGGTGAAAGCACCAATCAAAACTGAAAATAAACTGGAAGTAGAAAAAACAATGAGAGAGAAGGTAAGAACTAAAGTAAGAAAGACAACTGAAAAAGCTGACAACTGAAAATGAAGCTTATTAGGTTTTCACTTAGGTGAGATTTTCATTCCTTCTCATGGCTTGCTCTGCAACATGAAACAGTTGAGTTTATCTACTTTTTGGGTTTTTTCAATGTATATTCTGCTGTCAAGGTATGAAACAGGTATGAAGGGATGTTAGGTTGGCCTGGGCAACCCATTTAGAGCTAATGTTGGTAGATTTCTTGATTCAGTTAGTATTTCTCTAAAACAAAAGAAAGAAAAATTACATGGCTCCCATATGACCTATGGCTGGAAAGGCAGACAGTGCAGGATATCCAGGATAACAGAGGCAAAGCTTTCAGTGTACTACAGGTGGCCGTACAACAAGAAAAACCATTGAGAAAAGTAACCCTTGAAGAACAGAGGCCATTACAATCACTGCAGGAATACATGCAGAGACACAACCACACCTGACACGCATTCCCTTGCAGTTCTGATGCTGAGAATCCCACTCTCACCTTGTACATAAGGTCCTGTTTCAGGGTGCTCTCGAACCCGAAGCGTGTAAGGTTTCTTTTGGTCTGACTGTTTTAACAAGTCTCGGACACGCTCATTATAGATTTCAAGAAAACTGAAAAGAAAAAAAAAAGGAAAGTTAAATTCACTCAACTAAAAACCAAACAAAAGGAGTAACTGTATATTTAGACAATGTAGCTGATTCTTACATAGATTTTTTCACTAGTCTGCTCAAATCCCCAGATTTCCAAACACAATGCTTTATTAGGTCCAAGGGAATGATGAATGAGACCAGAATGTAGGATTATGGCTCAATTTAGGAGTTAAACAAAGCAAGTAAATCTTCACTGCATTCCTATTTCAGCTGTTTATACAAAAGTGAACAGACCGAATCCAAAGAACTATACTTAGATGGAAAACTAAATCCAATACTTTCTCATCATCCCTCTGTGTTTTCCCCCTCATTCAAAAACTATCTTCTAAGAAAACAGAAACAAAATAAACTAGTCTTTACTTTGTTCAGTCACAGAAGTATGTTGTCAAAAGCTTTCATATTCTTGTCCAAAACAGTGACACACTTACCTGACTTTTACCCTGCATGATGCCATCTGGTCTGAGTAATCATTCTTCCTTGAAAAGAGGCCCTTCACAAATGAGAAGTTTATGTAAGTTTAAAATACATTAAGACAATCTAACTGCTTAAACAAATGCAAGTGAAGAAAAAAATACCTCACATATACGAGGTGTCAGCCCAATGGATGCCTTTAAATAATAAACAGAAAAAAAAAATTAAATAATATATTTTCTAACACTCATGCAAAACCTATTTTTAAACAAAAGCCAAGTTATAATAAAAGGACAGAATCATAGTGCAGTAATGACTGTATGGTGGATTACAGCACAAACAGCCATGGAGTGTAGTTAAGAACCGCATGGTTATTTATACCAAAAGTAATTTTAGAGCAATGTACACAGCATTGATGAGAAGTTTAGAGGCTGGGGTTAAATCCAAAAGTTGTTAGATGTAATGATACTGGACATGTCTATGTCAGAGGTGTTGCAGACTAGATGAAGCCAGGCCAATGCTGAAACTAGGTTGATTGTTCAGGAATATTTTTGGGTTTTTCTTGTTCTACTTTTATTTCTTCATGCTATGGCATCACAGAGGAGCCTTGGAACAGCTTTATATTCCAGATTTATAGATTTTGTCTCTCAGAGAGAATAGGATATGGGGCTGCTAACAATACCCAGATTAGGTGATTTAAATTTTGCCCAAACAGTCTACACAGCACCAAAGTGGTTTCGCATGATGAACTCTCCCTATGATATGATTGCTCACACTTCAGTGACTGCAGTGCCAACACACCCTGGGAAGATACCAGGGCTTAGGTGGATTCTGCTTGCTGAATAGCATGAAAGGCTTTTTTCAGAAGGCACACTTGAAACTGTGTTAAAAGAAGAAAATCCAGGTTCATCAAGTGGGCCATCATGGGCAAAAGTTCTGTTTATACAAAACACTGGAACACTGTTTCACATTGAATACATGTTACTAAAGATCAGGTGGAATTGCATTGGGGAAAAAATTTATTTTAAAGCAAGAAATCTCTTAGAAACACAACATTCAGAAATTTCCCTAAAAATAATGATAATTTCAAGTGGTGGCCATTCTGAATTGCAAAGATATTTTCAAAATAGAGTAATACAAATATCCTACTTTGCCACCTATTAACCCAAACTTTAACAATTCTTCAGGTTTTTATGGCATAAAACTTGATTTCACATAAAATTAATAGACAATTTGGTAATAATGTAACTAAATCCTATTGTTGATGTCTATTGAGAAAATTAAATTCAAGAATCCACACTCTTGTCAAAAGAACAAACTATGTTAGAACAGGCCACTTATCTTTGGGGTTTAAACACATTTTGCCCTTATTTCACATTAAAAATTGAATCCCATTTTCCGTAGAAAATACTGGTACACTTATGTAAACTATTACTTTTGTTTTCTTTTTAGCAGTATGTTTCAGCAATAGCTAAGAGTATACATGGATAAAAATAGAATTGCCTTCTGTTGCAGCAAAACACAGGAAATCATCAATTGACTCCATCAATCTGATTAGCAACATTAAAATGCACTTTAGGTGATGGCTGGTAGAAAATCTTAAAATGTAACAGTCTCTGTAAATTCCATTCGAATGCATGTCAAAACTGGAAGTGAAGTATTACTTTCCCCAGGCCAATATTCCAAGTATAATCAAGCCTGTTACAAAACTATTACTGTGAATTGTATTCAGTTTTATTTGTGAATATAACTTAATCTCAGCATAGGTCAGATTGCCAAAATATCACATAGGAATGAATACTTTATGTTATCTTGGGCTACAGTTTCTAAAATCCAGAACTATTACAGGGTATTGGGGGTTTTTTGTTTGGTTTTTTCTTTTTTTTTCACTCTGACTTCTTGATAGGATTCATATGTAGTAAGAATATGATCTAATAACAAATATTCGAACTACATCATACTTTCTAATATTTTTACCTGATACTCTATTTTTCACCTAAATGTAAAGGCTCACGTTTTATACATTTAAAAACCAAATAAAACACATATAAGCATTCTGTTCAACAGGCACCACAACCATTGTTTAAAAATAAAGCAATGTTTCTGCTAGACATCCTGCCCTCAACCCTAAGTTTAAAATGAATGGTGTAACTCACAGGTGTTCCCATCATTGTGTAAGTTTTTCCTGAACCTGTCTGTCCATATGCAAAGAGGCAGATGTTGTATCCTCTAAATGCACCAGACAACACAGAAGTGCCAAGGTCCTGGAACACCTGGAAAGACCAAGAGAAATAAAAGAGTCCATGAACAATATGTCTCCCTGCAAACACTCTTCATCACCTGCAGGTCTTGCTCCTCTAATAACTCCAGGGCAACAAGGATCTTCACACATTTGTCTTTCTGTTTGATCAGACTCAATGTTGAGTGCTCAGCATTCACTTGTTAGATCTTCCTTAAGATACTGGTATACCAAGCATAGTGCTGACAAGGAGCAGTGGTGTTTAAGTGCTTCCCTGCCTGCTATCTCTTATTTTATATTCAGACAATGTGAATTCTTGAGGATCTTTCCTACCCCGCGTGTTTACAGTTCTCATCATAAATGTGACAGAAAGTCATGACCAAGGCTCCTCAATGCAATTACATAAATTCACCATAAAAACTACATATCAGAAGCAAAGTCTAATGTGCACACAGATTTCACCCAAACAATATTTCTATCTGACCTATCTGGTCAGTAAGTGACACCACCAACATCTTCATCTTCTCTTCACGTCAAACACACAGTGACGTGTCTTTTTCTGCTCATTGTGTTACAGAGCCAGGACCTGTTACCACCAAATCCTTGTCAGCCTCTCAGGGCTTCCAAAGCTTGCACTGGTCGTACTGTGGCTGCTAAAGTTGGGCCAACACTGCCAAACTACCCATACAGCAAGATCCGACCAGTTATTCCTTCTACTTTTCCTGCTACTTTTTTTTTTTTTTTTTTTGTCCACACGTGACCCACATTTGATCACTTTTCTCAGGACATCAAAGCCTTGCCCTAGACCAGCTGAAAGGACACTTGGTAAGGTTTGCCAGGAAGTGCGTTGTGGATCAAAAGGGCAGGCAGGCTGCCAACCCCTGTGCACACTTTGGCCTGGCAAAAGAGATGTTACAAGCATTAATGGTTTTTCTGTTCACATAGAAAGCTGGTTAGTATATACAGAGAGGTGCATAGGATTTCAGTGTTTCAGTACTGTGAAACCTCATCCACTGCCAGGTCATTTGCTTCTCCAGTGATCAGATAAATGTACTAAAACTGATACAAAAATCAATAGGAAAAAAATCACAGATCACCACTTTACCTAAAATGCCCAGATAGCAGATTGGAAATCCTCTCCTGAGACTTTAGTTTTCAGATCATATTTCAACTCAAACTAGGTGTTAATTTCCAGCTGAAGAGTCAATAAAATTCCTATTTGGCAAAATTTGACTACCCCTGTTTGCATTTGTAAGGGTATGTGGCATGTCAGAGCATCTGCTTCACTGGGATTATCAGCTCAACAAACTTTCCCATTCAAAGCATACAGAGAAAGCCATGAATAAAACACAGGGATACAAATGTAATAGACAAGGTACAAAAAAAGATAGACAGAAACTCTCCAGTCACTACTGGCTGTTAAGAAACTGAAACAGAGCTTTAGAGAGGGCCAACCTGGGCTTCACAGCCAACAATCTGGAGAAAAAGGGAAACAGGAGAATTTGGGATATTGGAGTGGCATCTGCAGGGCTGTGTAAAACTCACCAAGGAATGTTTAGGGTGAGGAGTATTAAGGTAAGGAATATTAATTAGAAGCAGAGTCCAAGCTGATAGTCAAGGGATTCAGGGCAGGGGTGCTTCTGAGCACATGCACAGTTGCTTGTGAGCAGCAAATTGGGCTATCAGGCAAGTAGAAGCCCTGCGGAGAGGTTAAAAGGGCTCAGAATCCAGGGAAAGTTATTCTCATGTGAATTCTCCAGTGAGCACTGAACTTTCCCTCAGTAGAAGCACCACTAGGATCTTTTCCCCACCTGGTTAGCACGTAAAACTTGCAGGACATCTCCAAGACAGGACACTTAAGTTCAAAGGAGAAAGTTCCTCCTGTGTGAGCATCTCAATGAAATCAGTAGCTGGGAATGTGAATATAAGGGGCAGGAGGAAAGAATCTGATCTAAATTCAAGATGGCAAGTTCTGAAGATTGATGGAGGACCGAAGTCAAACAGTATAAAGGACTAAGGAATTACAGGATGAATTATCTTGAAGTAAGGGAAGCAAGGCAATACTGTGCCCATTTCAGAGCATCAACATTGAAGAAATTCAGGAATTCTGCATGGCTCATTGTACTAAAAGCAGCTGAAGGACTCCATATCAATTTAGAAACCCATAATTCACACGGTAGAACTTCTTACAACAGGGATAAATGCAGCCTAGAGAAGTATCTTGATTCTGTGATGGTTTCCTCAGTAAGTGCTGCACTCCTTTCTCAAAGTTCACAATGGGTCTTTCAGAGTTAGTAACTGAGCTAAGTATAATAAAATGAAATCTTCACAGGTGGCAAGCTTTCAGGATAGCAACACTAATCAATGCCATCTGGACATTGAGCTGGTATTTTAGAACAACAGCATTTTACTTCTTGCTCTGTTGTTAAAACTTCTGTACAACGTTGTGCAAATCATTTAGCATTTTCATGGTTCAATTTTCTGTAGATAAAGTAGGAATAATGTTATTCATTAGTAGAAGATTGTGAGATGTTCTCACTAGTGTTTGCAAATCTTGCAATTTTAGAACGTCCACAGCAATTTAAGGCAACTGTGCAAATTATTGGGCATGCCCTCTCTCCAAGAGTACCTTGGACTCTCTGAAAGGCCTCTAACTGCAGTCTCAGTTAAAGCTGTTACATTTACTCTATATTAAATAAACATGGTTACTCAGACACTTTAATACAAATACATTTCAAATCATACCTTTTAAAATTAAATTTTCTTGAGAGAAGACATGCAATACAAGCAAAACTGGATACTCTGGAAACAGTGACATAACCCTAGGATGGTGATGCATCAGAATTTCAAAAAATTATTTACTGAACTTCTATTAAAAGCTGATTTGTACTGTTTTGGTTTTGTTATTTCTGGTAAATTTCTCTCCTTTTGTGAGGATTAATTACAATGAATTTAGTTGAATATAGCCTCAATTTATTCAGAAAAACCTCTTTATGTTGGTGTACTATGGAAAAAATGCAGAAGTAAAGCACAGCAATCAATTTATTACTTGTTTAAAAAGGAAGGAGAGTAATTGAAATCAAAGCTTTTTCTAACAGCAGAGGCATTAGTCCAAATACCCATCAGCAATAACAGTTGCAGATTATACAAAAAGTCCTCTAATTAGTCATTCTGGGCATATGTACTAACATATTTCACAATACAATAGACTGAATCACAGATTTTGCTGATCACAAGGTGGGGGTGGCAGGGAAAAGAAGATCCTTCTGGGATTCTTCCAAGCCTGGCATTTGAAATGAAACTTCAGGAAGATGAGTTTTTCAAGGAACACGAGTTGGATATGGTTTCCTGCAGAGAACACACCATTTGGCTGACACAGCTCTGTCTTCCCTGCATAGCTGCTCTGTGTGACTGGCACTGTTCACTTTGTTCCATGCAAGAATGAGCCTTTCAACAAAGCCCTAACTGGCTTTGCCATGTCTTTTCCCTGCACTTGCCCTGCTGTATGTGGTTCACACCCCATGGTGATCTGTGAAATATTCTACAATTTATCACTTGTCAACTGTCCTAACAGTGGGAAAAAACCATGCCTTTCTGAAAAAGTTATGAGAAGGCATTAAGACAACTGTCAAATTATCACCATTGAGATAATCCTACGTAAAACTGAAGAACAGAAAGACTGACTACTTATTTCTTCTGAAATACAAATGTATTAGGGGTTAAATGAAACCCCTTAACCGCAAACAACCTCTGAAACTCTTTTGGAAATCAAAATTTATGAAGTATAAACTGAAGTCAGCATGGAACACAAAGTAAATCCACACCAAAAATTTGCAGTTAGTATCATCTCACCCCTGACAAGAAAATCAGGATTTATTACTCAATTCAAAACAAAATAAAATTTGTTAGAACAAACCGAGATATGGTTTTGGGTTGCTTCTTCAAGAATGCTTGAGAATTTTAACCTTTCCACACAGTCCATTTTTAAAATTATGTATGAGGAATATCAACTGGAAATGCACCTTGTCTTAACAAAAGTTTAAAAAATTGGAGGAGTCTAGGAGATTTCAAGGAAGGATACCACCTGCCGTAAGAAACAGCGATGACCAAGTGACAGAAGACATTTCTTCTCCCTGTTGCATGAACCTTCATAACGTGAGTTTCACAATACTAAAGTAGTAAAACTCTTCCTTTTTAGAAATTGGAAACATGTTTTGAAATTAGATTTGTGAGTAATAAGTATAACAATCTTTTTCACTACCAGGAGATTTATAAGAGTTGAGTAGTAATCTGTTCTGATTCTTTCCCATTTGGACAGCAGAATCAGAAATCTTCTCTCAGCTCTCCTTTGCTAGCTTAAAAGCCAAAATTTATAGTGGGTTTTTACATCTTTCTTAAATAATGAGTTTTCAAGACACTGAAAAATACCTTATTTATTAGCCCGAGATTATATCACATTTCATCTCACACATGAGACTTGCATGTCTATGTATAAGTATGCATCAACAGACAGATGACCATTTTTTTTTCTGGAATACATTTTTTCTACTGTTAAGAAGTAAAATATGGCATGGAGCATATCCAGTAACTCAACAAAAGTGAAAGAATTTTAAGATTTCTTTTCTTAACAGTAATGATTTGAGACCTTAGTTTACACTGAAATTTTTGCTCTGATATTAAGAGTGTGAAGCCTTTTGTTTTCAAATCATTTTTTAAAAGGCCTATTTATTTTTGAAAAAAAGTTTTAGCATATTCTATTTCTCCCAACTGCCTGTGCATATTATAAAGAATTTTTTCCTTTTATATTCTTTGACTCCTTAGTTATTATGAAACCAATGGCCTGTGGATAATCTCTTGAATCCATAACCTCTCTGTGACACACACTAAACCAGACACAAGTGTGTTGACTGTCAGTTTTTCATATGTTCCTCCAAAAGGTTGGAGATAATTAAACTGTTCTCTAATGCATGAGATTCAAACTAATGCCACTGACTTTGTAACACAAGGCTCAGTTAGTATCAGCACCTTTGACTTTTCTTTGAATTACTGTGCATTGAACAGATACACACCTAGCACAGCTGATGACAACAAATACATATTTTACATTGTAAGTGGAAGGGGCTCTCTTTATACTCTGATAGTGTCCCTCTTAGACTAATAAATGCTTTAATTTTGAAGATAATGGGGTCATTCTATCAGAGATGAAGGTTTGGCAATATAAATTTCCTGAGCATAAAATTTTCCTTTCTTAATCCAATCAGAACCCGGATCGCAGGAAGAAAGAAAAAGCAATTGTTTTAAATGACAGTAGATTGACTGTTATGCTTTAGGGTTTAATAATTTGGAAAATTGAATGTTTTTCCAAGTCGCTCAAGCCAAGTCTCAGAGTCACATTAAAAAAAAACCCCTTAAACTTCCAGGTACAGCATGTAATGCCAAGTTTGCAAATGTAGGGGATCAATATTGATAAATAAGCATTTTCTGGCACTTCAGGATTTTTCCCTCTACACAATATCTGGAAAATGGACTTGCATTTTGCTTTGAGAACAATGAACAAGCAAGAACCATCTTTGACTGACGTAGAGGAAAAGGGAGGGGAAAGCAGAAGGAGGAAGCTACAACTTCTAGGAGTAACAGGTTAATAGAATTGTTTATCAAGTCTTATTTGGACAGCACCTATTTTCTTATTTGCCAATGCCTGAAATGGTCAATGTATAATAGTAACATTAGGACACTAAATCAAACTTGGAAACCTCAGAAATTTCAACAGAGTTTATTTGGTAAAGACAAAAAAAAAAAAAAGGAATTAAAAAAAGGATTTTTGAATAAATAAAATTGCTCTTATTACAGGCATAGTCCACAAGCATCAATATTGACAACTTACCAAAAGCAATCCAGCTTTTCTGAAAAACATTAGGCTGAAGTTAGAATACTAAGATAAATTCCCACAGCTAATAATCAGGATCAAAATCAAAAGACAATTATCTTCTTGCACAGCACAATTTAAAAACAGCCTTTAGAATACTCGAGTTTAATGAAAGTGGAAAAGACTCCACTGAAGTAAGACACACAGTTAAAAGCTACTTGTGAGCACAGAACCAACAAGTGACTTTATAAATGTTGAAAAAACTCAACAGCCTGATTTCCATTAAAGATTTGCCATGCAAACAAGATAAGGGAAAACTCCCTTATCAGTAGACAGAAAGCTTCAGAGTATCAAGAACTGCAGCAGACAAAATGAATTAAAGTATTAAAGAGGTGCTATTATTTACTGTACAAAGAAAATCACACTCAGCCAATGGGTCAGGGCAGTTTGAGTAACTTTATGAAGAGGCTCAGTCCTGCAGTATCTGCTTGCCAGAGTCTCCACTATGAACTACAGATATGCTGCATCTCATATTTGGTGTGTTTTCCTTCCAGAGTCTTGCCCACCTCAAGCTGTTGCTGTTTGGGTTACAACCATGTTTAATTAAATTGCTGCTACATCTCAAATGTAGCATCCAAGACTCAGATTTAAGGTGAAAAAAAACATTTAATTAAATAGAATTATACTGAGAGAATTAGAACTGAGGAATTCCTGCCAAAATAACGAAAGCCTTCATCTCACAGTCTTTACAAATCCCTCAAGATTAATTTAAATAAAAAAGCAGAAAGAGAATGCAAGGAAGGAATATGTAAAAACAAATAGGAGGTTGTTCCAATAATGCAGGGCTTTTTCTGCACGTGTTTTGTCTTAACAAATATTAAACAAATGTCAGCCAAAGGGCTTTCTGTACATGGCCAGAGAAAGCACAAGCAAAGGGAAGCCCATCATGCTGTTTAGTTGCACAGAACCCTCCACTGTGACATTTGGATTACTTCAGCAACATTACTTCTTGGTCTGAATGGGATAAAGCGGAAGGGGGGAAGGCATCGGTTGGTTAGTTTGGGAATGCTTTTTCTCTCTTAACAAGAGGCCACAGCTTCACAACCAGGATTATTTCTTTTCCGTCTCTCTATCCTGCCTTTTAAGTTTCTTTTTCCCAGTCCAACCGGAAGCAGGGCTGTGAAAGGGACGGCTTCTCTCTAGCTCAAGAAGCTTGGCCCCTGGCAGAGGCATTTGCACCAGAACTTAAGAGACAGTTCTGTTCTTGGCTCTGCCAACAGACTTCCTGTGTGTCCTTAAATCCCTTTGTGCTTTAATTCTCCCTGGGAGAAACAACAATGATTTCTTTGTTCATCTTATCAGGTGTCATTTTTTTCCAGTGGAAGAACTGTCTGCACTGTGTGGTAATGTACATACACACACTAAACTTAACAGCATGAAAATTCAAGCTTGATTAAGGTATTTAGGAGAAGCCATAAAGTAAAAATACTGGAGAAATTCACAGATAATACATGACAAATCTATTCTTCTTGTAGGGAGAACAGGAGGGAGATTACTGGATTCTGATTAGGCTGAGTGGTAGCTTTACATTCCTGCCAATTTTATTGCTGAATTATACAATCATTATACACCTTATTCACTCATTTAAAAAATCTCACTTTTTGAAATAGGAAACAATCTGTGCTTAGCACATCAGTCTCATTTATAAATGTTCTGATAGAATCTGAACTTTTAAAAGTTCTAAACTGCTTCATCATCGAGGCACAACTCCACTCTCTACCTTTTTTCTTTTCTTTTTTATAAAATCGCTGGTATTCTACTGTAAACATCAACTTGTGTATTTTCTTCTACCTGTACAAAAGCACATACCTCTTGTCTCTTTTCCTTTCCAACAGGGATTCCTATTGTGTTATCACTGATTTATAAAAGAGCAATTTGAATGTAACAGCCATATAATCTGAACTCTACAGCATTTGACACTACATCAATATTGATTTAGCTCAGTCCAGCTATATTTGTCATAATAAAGCTCTCTACACTGAAAAACACCTGACAATTTTTGGCGTTATTAATGAATACTTTAAGATTCACACACAGCATTTTCGGGGTCTTTAAAACTAGATAAAAACTAATAAGCATCCTTAGATAAAGGAAGAAGATTGGAAGCAAATGGCTAACTACACACAACTTGCAACACTGACCACAAACCACTCCAATGAGCAGATGAGAAATTAAGTGGTTTCATTTCTCTGTCCCAGGAAGCTGGGACTACAGGTTTGAGTGCTGGGTTGGATGCCAGAGGCACAGATTTTATTTCTGTGCTGTGAATCTCCAACAACAGAACAGTAACATTGTGACTTAGACCATTGCCAGCAACACTCCACGAAGGAAAATTTTTCCTGAGTGAATTCTGAGCCAGACTATTCAATAATTGAACCAAGGGGGAAGCTAAAACCTTCATCTTTTCATAAGGTCTAGCAAAGGCTAATGTCACAGCTGGAAGAAGCAACACAATATTCTCTACAGTCACTCCATTTTACTCCACGTCCAGATGTTTTAGACATCTCATTCCCCCGTCCCAGATATTACTTCATGCCAGAAAAATAATGTAAGTTTGTCACTTTAAATGTTGTGATACCATCATTATCTGTGCCTGAATGACTACTGAAAAGAAAAAAAGAATAAAAGAAAGGCAGAGCAGTTTTATTGATACCCTCTTAAAATGAGGAAAATAAATACTGTGAGAGTTAAGTGGGTTTTTTTAATACTGAATGATATCTCTCTTGCAATGAAGAGAGCAAGGAATAAATAAAGGATTATAATGAAGTTATAAATATCCTGCATTTTCTCCCACTGCCGCTAGCTCTTGGCTAAGATCCCAGGTCATTAGTGGATGTCTGTGATTCCATGTGAATGGAAAGTAAAGAAAAACAACATAAAATCACTATTTTTTTTGTACAAGACAGCAGAGATAAATACCAATTCTCATCTGTGTCTCCGAAAATAACTGCCCCTTAATTTTGTGAAAAGATTGAGGATGGAGATGGAAAAAAGATTATTCTGTGACTTTATTACCAGGAGGTAGAAGGAAAGAGTTGTGATTTAAATTTTTCAGTAATTCATTGAGGGCAAACAACTGTTTGCAGTACTCAGACACCAGCACAATGACACTATCAAGGCAGATTTCTGCTTTTTTTCCCTTCAGCTGGAAATGGATATTGTCTTTTCATATGTCATCTAGCTCAATTTGATATTTTTGCTATTAGATCACCAGCTCTTAAAATTACATCACTGGAAAACAATTCTTAAGCTTATAAAATATACTTTCCTAGGAATTAGCTCATTTTTTCACCTTCATAGAAGAGACCAAAAGAAAGTAAAAATTAAACAAAAGAAATGACAAGACATTGAAAATAGTTATTTTTATCAATAATTTTTTTTAAATGACAGCAGAAATTCTACAAGGCGTATTTTATTTGTAAAACTATCAGCAATGACAGCATTTCAATGTTACTTAAACCCAATATACTTCACATCATGCTTCTAGAAGTAAATTTTCTGTATTTGGCATTATTTAACCTGGAGGAAACTTTGCAAGTGCTCATGGAACTCACTAGTACTTGGTCTTAACTGTACCTCAGATTTCAGTGTTTTACAATTGCAATGATGACACTTATTGGAACCAACAAACAAGTTGTAATAGTATGTTTTGTTAATAAAGCAATGCTTCTCATCTATAAAAAACTATATTGGTGCTGTTACTGCACAAACCAGAAGCATTGGCACTGCAACAGTTTCTTGTTTAAAAGACATTACGCCTCCATAACTGGGGAGATGAGAAGGTTTAAAGGATGCTTATTATATAATATAAAGCAGTTGCTTCTGCTTCTGATTCACAGGAAGAAAAGAAAACCATCCTCGTTTCAGGCAACAGACTTAAGACTATATCTGTTTTAATCATCAGATAGGTTTTCATTTCTGTTGCTTGCTTATTTAAAATAAAGACATAAAAGTACATGTCTTCTGACAGGGACAGTTTTTAGAATATTTGCAGGGCTTATGGGTGCACCATACATAGGGTAGAACACTGGCAGGAGAGCCAGGCCCAGAGAGTGGCAATCAATGCAGTAACATCCAGCTGGCAGCTGGTCACCAGCAGTGTTTTCCAGGGCCCAGGATGGGGGCCAGTCCTGCTGAGTATCTTCAGTGACCTGGACAAGGGAACGGAGGGCACCCTCAGACAGTTCACAGATGATGCTAAGTTTGGTGGGAANACGGAGTGCACCCTCAGACAGTTCACAGATGATGCTAAGTTTGGTGGGAATGTTGATCTGCTGGAGAGCAGGAAGGCTCTGCAGAGGAATCTGGACAGGCTGGATCAACAGGCCAAGGCCAATGGTAAGAGGTTCAATAAAGTGAAGTGCCAGGTGCTACACAACCAAGCTTGGGAAGAGTGGCTGTAAAGCTGCCCAGCAGAAAAGGACCTGGGGGTGCTGGCTGACAGCAGCTGAACATGATCCAGTGTGTGCCCAGGTGGCCAAGAAGGCCAATGGCATCCTGGCCTGTATCAGCAATAGTGTGGCCAGCAGGACCAGGGCAGTGATTGTCCCTCTGTACTCAGCACTGGTGAGGGCACACCTTGAATCCTGTGTCCAGTTCTGGGCACCTCTGGGCTACAATACGGACATTGAGGTGCTGGAGTGGGTCCAGAGAAGCGTAGTGGAGTTGGTGAAGGGTCTAGAGTATGTGTCTTACAATCAGTGGCTGAAGAAGCTGATGTTGTTTAGCCTGGAGAAAAAGAGGCTTGGAGGAAATCTTATCGGTCTGAACAGCCACATGAAAGGAGGTTGTGGTGAGGTGTGGGTGAGCCTCCTCTCCCAGGTAACAAGGGACAGGATGAGAGGAAAGAGCATCAAGATGTGCCAGGGAAGGTTTGGATTGGATATTAGGAAAATTTTCTTCACTGAAAATGTTGCCCAGGAAAGTCATGGAGTCACCATCCCTGGAAATGTTCATAAGATTTGTGCATGTGGCAACTGGGGAAATGACCTAGTGATGAACAAGGCAGTGCTACATTAACAGTTGGACTTCATGATTGTAGAGGTCTTTTCCAATCCTAACAATTCTGTAGAATAGCTTGGACCATTAAAGTCATCTACTCCACCCATTCTGCAATAAGCAGGGAACGGTGATATTTCCACTGAGTAAACTCCTTTACAGCAGTGGGGCTCATTTTATGCCTGTCTCTTGAAACACCTACTTGACTGGTCTGAACTAAAAGTGCAGCTGATGTCCACAAAAACGATGTGAAGGAAAAATCCACACACTTTTGTGAATTCAGATATGACTTCAACGTACACTGAGAAGATCAAGACTCACCAGTTAAATCCTCAAAAGCAAGTTTCTTGACTGTGATTCAGAGCTCTCCAAAAATTCTTGTAATATTAAAGATTTATGCTTGCTTTTTTTTAGTGCGAAAAAAAGGAATGTTTTCTATGGTCTGTCCCACAACTTTAAAAAGAAATCTAAACAAAAATGGTTTGGAGCTCTACAAAATCCTTTGGGAAAAAAAGTCCATTCTAAATTTGTATGGTTTTTAGCAATTTCCAGGAGAATCCAAACAACGGGAGGTAATTTAAGATGACCAATGAGTTCACAGAGAGAGGTTTTGGCATCCTATTCTCAACAATATATTAAGAATGAAGGTTGACAGGGCTAGTGGGTCAGTAAATTGTTATTTCTGCTCTTTTGCAAGGTCATTTGGGCTCTGTTCAGTTGCAATTTTCAAGAACTGCATATTAACAGCCAAAGCTGCCAGGAACAGCCACAGTTCACCTAACTAGAAATGTTACATTAAAAAAAGGTGCAGAGTATCAATTTCTTTTATTCCATCTCTTCTAGGGGCAGAAATTACTCAGGCTGGAAAGAAGTACTGCTTTAAACTGTCCTTCTCTTCCTTCATACCACACCAGCCTCAAAACTGGGCAAGGCATTCTATGAAGATGGTTCAATAGTTCATACTATACTTTGTTTAACTACCATAAAGCAAAAAGCAAGGTGGTTCACATCACCTGTAAAACTTCTAAAAAGTGTTTGTAAAATACAGACGAACCCAACTATCCAAATACTCCCACCCACCAAAAGATAACACCATATATTTTCAAAGATTAAAACATGCAGATCTTCTAAACATCAGTAAAAAACCCCCAGGCATCAGAAACAGGGAATGTCCATGTCCCAATTAAGGTCACATACTTGTGGGTCATTACAAGCTTAGTAATAACCAAATCATTGGTATTACCAAGATGAACAAAGACCCTTTGGCAAGCTATCAAAAAAAAAAAAAAAAGAAAAAAAAAAGAAAAAAAAAATTATGGCAATGCGCTGTCTGTGAAGAAAATACTGGAGTTTCCCCTCTCAGACATGATGTGTTCTGGGGTTAAAAAAAAAAAAAAAAGCTATTAAAATATTCAGAGGACCATATGTGATTGTCTAAGAAAACCAGAATTTTTTCCCCCTAACTAATAAAATACATGAAAGGTTGGGATACAGAAAAATGAGACAGAATGAAGAAAATTCATCAGCATTGAAAGCTCTTGAAGATGCATTAAATTTTATTCCTTTACAAATTAAGATTTTATGCTATGCAGCACACTAAAATGGGCAAGAAATGAACAAGCAATGGGCAGAGGCAGATAGCTAGATGTTCAGAAAACATTTACAAAGGATTGAAATGAAGGACATCAATGCATTTGCAGGATTTAAGTAACTAGCCACCCTTCTATATATCCTTTTCAGCTTATTGGTACAATAGCCTATAATGAGGTACAAATTTTGTCACTTATGGTTGCAGCTTAATTGTTGGTTCTATCCCAGAGTAAGTTTATTGCATTGAGCATATGCTAAATCAATAAATTTTAAATACATGTCTCAACTCTTCTTTAATACAAGTGTCTCATTACAATAAACTGATTCAGAAAAAGACAGATTTACATAAAACCTCAGGATGTTCTCAAATATGCCAACCTATTAACCCATATTTCTACTTGCACTATTTTCTGTTTTAGGTGAGAATAGTCTCATCATTGATTCAGCTAGAAATCCAGTTACTAGAGAATGCTGTTTCTGTTTCAAAGGCTATTGAATATAATGATTCCATGATGAATTTAGTAGGTGATTTCCAAACAGCTGTGCTGTTTAAAATGACCATCCACCCCCCTGGGAATTCAGTGCAGACTTCTCTCTTTTCAGTGTAATGACTTCAGCAGGAGCATTGGGTGTTTCTTACGTTCAAAAAAAAAAAAAAAGTTCTTGATTTCTTGATACTCAATATGAAGCATAGCTATGCAAAAAAGATGTCAAACTGCATGCAACAAACTTCAGCCCCCATAATTAACTCTCCACCCCTAACTCACAACCCACAACTCTTCAGCCAGCTCCCATCAGCAGCAATTTAAACATGCCCAGGCAATATGGCACAGAACAGCCCATATTCAGATTATCAAACACTCTCAGCCTCCAAGGCAGGGTGGCCACATGAAAACTGCCAGTCAGGAATGGTTCTGGGTCTCTGCCACCTCCTGGGCTGTGCCTACAAATCATTACAAGAAGTACCAGCTATCCCAGGCCAAACAGCACCAGGAACCACTCTAACAGCTCAACACTATGGATGACCAAGCTGCAGTGCTCATGGAATATTCCCTGGCCTCAGGTAGGGTCTGTACAGATACAGCTTCAGCTTGCTATAAGGAAAAAAACCAAAATCAACTCTTAACTAATAAAATGAGGGGCAAAAGATGACCTTACAATCAAGATGAACTTCTAATCTCTTTTGCTTCCTCTTTCAACTCACCATGCCAATGAAATTCAGTTGCAGAAAGTCTCTTGCATTCATAATAAATGGAATAGAAAAGGATTACATTCCATATATTGTAATAAGCAACAAATTTATGCAAATGACATGCAGTAGGAAGCGAGACAATAAAAGCATTGTTGTGAACAGTGCAGAGTCAAAAGCACAGAAATTATGTAAAGGAGGACATGAATAGCTGAAAGCAAGTTTCTGCAATCCTCCAAAATCTTTATGTTTTCATACTAAATGTATCTTCAAGACATTGACAGTTCTTTTGAGTTTCTGCTGAATTTAAGTTAAAAATATAAAAGCTACCTGAGCTCAGGGGCTAAATTATCCTATTCTCTGCTCATAAAAATCAATACAGTTGCTAATTTTCTGAATATGAATTGAAAATTCCATTTCAGTTCCTTGGTTTAGAGCTATAAAAACACATTAAAAATTACTAAGAGATATAGCATAGTTAGCTGACAAAAAATCCAAAACCAAACAATGAAAAAGAACAAGTAACAGTCTCAAGTTGTGGACTAGAACATTGCCCAATCATTACAGAAATGAGACTATTTTTGGCTTTAAAATTATAAGTAGCTCCACCAAACCCTTTAACTCCATTGGAATTTGAATGTGCAGGAATACAAAAAAAACATCACTGCTTCAATGATAAATTCCTATCAACTCTGTCTCTAGATTTTTAACACCATTCAATCTTTTCTCCTACTTCAAAACAGCTATGAGAAATGCTATTCTTTCTAATAATTAAAAAAACAAAACAAAACAAACAAAAAAATCATAAAAAAGACAAAAGCGAGTAGGTTTCAGACCTTGCTTAGGTAAGGAAAACGTCAGTAAATCCAGAGAGTCATACATTTCCAAGCAGAACTTGTGTTAGGAAACAGGTTACAACATGCCTCAATAAGAATTACATTAGCCACTCATGACCTATGCTGGCCATTACTTTCAGCCATTAAGAAACAGGATGCAACTAAGAGCATCAAAATAAGAGAGACTGGGGAAAAAAATAGCTGAGAGCACTTACTAAAGCAGCATGACGACTCCATGCATGGCATGCATGATGTAGGGTAACCTCAGTCATCAACAGTGTTGCCTCTGTACACGGAGGTCCTGGAGATGGTGTGTGACAGGCAGGGACAGCTCCAAAGCCCAAGTGAAGCAAGCCCCAGCATGTGCACCACAATGCCAACACATTTTCCTATTCTATAGGTGGAACTACTAGGGGGCACCTCTCCTGCCCCAAAAGAACAGGGAGACACCATCAACTTCCAGAGACATGTATGTAAGTAAGGTTTTGGATCATTCTTTCAAGGACTCGGGTTACTCATTGGTTGTGTGGCAAAGTGATTATACTGGTCTTTACTGGTCATAGACTGTCCTAATAAGACTTGCTTCAAAAGACTGTGAAGCATTGCTCAGAGATTTTTGCCTTTTAAAATCAATCAGGAAATCTCATTTTTTCACAGTGAGGATTACAACATGTAATACCCATGAAGATTTCAACATTGATGCTCCAGCAAAAAAAAAGTTTGTTTATTCCTAAATCTACAAGCAGTTACCCAAATTCACTTTCTGCTATCATAAAAAGACACATTCAGGAAAACCCAACACAAGAGAAGACATGTCTCCCTTTGTTCTGTTCCTCTCCAAAGCAATTGTTTTTTCATGGATGATGCCTTACTGAAGCCCAGTTTAAACATATGGTGAGAGATCTTTTACTGAAATTAAGATCTAGAAAAAACTTGCAGAACATTTATGGATGTGAAAAATTTGAGCTACCGAAACAAAAAGCATAAAGCAGCCTTGCACCAGTAATTTTGGCTCTCCCATTTAGTCATACTCCAAATGAAACAAAATCCAGAGATATAGACAGTTCAAATTTCAAAATTACATGTGTAACTGGCAAATATAAACTTCCCTGAAAGTATGCCTACTTTACATTGAATAAACAATTCCCTACCATTTTCTCTCTCCAGTTCTCCAATGCTAACTAGAGAAGGCTTTCCTTACCCACCTTTATCTGTGAGATCCTAATAAAATGAAAACCCATAAATATAAAAAAATAGACCACCTTAATGACTTCTGGTCTGGATCCTCACACTTTGTTAGATTAATTTTTCAGACCTGGTGTTTTATTTGTAGGTCTGTCACATGGGGTGGGATGAGGTGCATACTCTTTGGAGAGGCTTGATTCTTATAAGAATACCTGCCAGCAATAACATAGAAGCACTAACTATTGATGATATAATCCATGTACACACTCCTAAGCACATATGTGTGTGCAGGAAAGGGATGGCTGAAAATGGAAAACACTTGCAATAACAGTAGAATGGAAGCTGAGATCTATTTTGACATTATTAGGTGTAATTTGAAAGCAACAAATCCTTACAGGCATACACAAAAAAACCCCAATCAATTGAGGAATAAAACCTATCTAGGAAGGACTGATTCAAATGGCCCTCTCCAAAACTTATTAATCAACTATTTCATGTGACAGTGATGTAGTTTGGTAAGACATCCATCAAAATACATTTGTGAATCTAAAATGCAGAACATCATCTCCCCTCATTCAGATGAGAATGTCCTAACATTGTAACACTGAAGTTATAAAGAATGAGAACTTATCCATGCTGGTCATACATCTGAGGGTAAGGAAACCTAAACTGACACTCAGAATTTCGATTTTGATGTGCTGAGGCTGCTTATAAGTGTTTCTAGATTGAAACCTTCATTTTATTCACCTTCACTCTGCCTTATGCAACATAAAGGAACTGCCATCAGAAACTACTTTGTCAGAAAAGCCACAACTGAATGGAGATGTTAATTTTGCTTTTCACATACAAGGTCTCAAGCGCAGCCATTTTTGTTGATTAAAAACAAAGCTGAATAGGGAGGTGCTCAGATACAGTTAAAATGATGATTCATTCAGTTTGTGTTCAAGGCAACACACACATCTCCCTGAGGCATATCATCTTAGTTAACAGAGAAATATAAAAGCTACTATTGAAGATAAATAAAGTGAGCACAAATTTTCAAAGAAGGGAAGGGTTGCTTTTTGTTATAATATAAAGGAACAACTGCTGATCATACCAAACACTTTAATAAACAGTGAAACTGGACACATGCATATTCTTTAGGTTTATCAGACTTCAGCTACTTATGCGTGCAAGTCCAATCTCATGCCTCCAGCATGTCAGAAACATGGCTGATTTTCAGAGAAAAACAAACTGGCTGTGTGGAACTCAATCACAGCTGTTGCAATAGACATATCTCACTATTCAGTGCTAGCACAATCCTGCCCAACAAAATCTTTCATAAGGAAGCTGCCTGCTAAAAGAAAATAAAACCTCATACCCAGAGAATAAAATCTCCAAACCTGGCCCAGTCTCCCACCAAAGCCTACATCCTTCTATCCAGTCACTACAGAACTCACAGACCTATATGATCTTGGAGACTTAGCTGAAATAGAGACTAATTTTTCAGTAATTTCAGCCCCCACAAGATGGATCTAACCAAAGTTATTCACATAGCATTGATAAGATTGGAGAAAAATCACTCCAAGTTAAAGACTAATCTTGGATTCAATCTGCAGCCTTGGAAGTACCATGTATATGACTTTCCGTGAGTAGCCATGCTGTGGAAATTCTTACAGATGAACAAGGGAACCCATTTGCAAAACAGAAAGAGTATGGAATAGTCCTTAGATTAGATTAGATTAAAAGAAGAGAAAAAAAATGCCACTATTTTATGAACATGGAGGAAAAACTGTTGTGTGATTACATAAAGGAATTTAAACTGTGAATGTCCATCTGCAATTAAGAAAAAACAGTCAACATCCGGATACAGCTTATATAAAAGATTTTTGTTCTTAAAAACATTTGTATCTCACATCTTAAAGACAGTTATTTTAAAAAGAAAAAGACAATGATCCATCCACTTAAGCATATTTTGCAGATCATTATACAAGTTCTTGGTTTTACTTATAAGACATGCAGGGGTCACAAGGTTTGTAGAAGTAACGCAGACTGTGAATGTGCAGTTCCACTGCAAGCATGCACAACACCTGAAAACCCGAAGAACTTGATCCTTTTTTTCTTTTAAGTTGCTGAAGGCACTTACAGATCCTTTCAATATTATTTAGTGAGTTATACTGAGTGTCCATTTAAAGAATGTGCTCTGTGTATCTAGTAAGCAATGGTCAGTGCCTAGCAGGGAAACAATCAGTGCGCATGAGCATTAGCAGACTGAACAGTCAGAAAATGTCTCATTTCATTGTTTGTTAAACAGTTAACTTCTTTCCCTCAGGTTAATCCTTTCTTGTGTATTCCTGTTTAGGCTTCATGTTTGAAATGTATCTGCATTAGGCCATAGTTGCCTATGAATGTATACAACTATTTCTATAAATTAATTCAATGCCTCAATAAATTGAAAATCAACTTGATTCTTTTTGTCTTCCAACAAAGTCTGCTTTGAAATTTGCAATTATTCACAATAGTTCCCAGAGAAGTTTTCAGCAAAGAAGTCTTGGTATAGTCAGAAAGAATGATCTTATTTGATCACAAACTGAACACAGCAGCTGTGCTGCTGGCAGAAGATCTATAACATGCACTCATGGCGGCTTCCCTGCCTCCATCATAATCCGCTATATACTGATCCAATTATTGCACAAAAAGCCTTTTTCTTATAGCACACTCTCCTTTTCACTTCTCTCTCACTCTGGATTGGAGAAAAAAAATCTTGTGGATGGAATGCTTACTGCTTTTCAAATATTTCGTGCGAAAATGCCATTTACACCCACAGCTGCTGCTGCCTTCTCTTTCTCCCTTCTTTTACAAGACAAGGAGGGGGAGAGGACACAGAGAGAAAAAAACCCAAAGAACTTTTCAAGATATTTAAATTAGAAGTTCATTGTTTTATATTTTTTATAATTAGGCTTATATGACAGATAACATATTTTGATTTTGTCCCAATAATTTACCAGATAATTCAAAACCGGAATTTTGCAGAGAATGCACAGAGGCATAGAAGTGTCACAAACTCAGATTAGAGAGGAATGGTCTCTCAGAAGTTCCTCAGCACATGACTTTGTTTGCACTTTTTTAAAAAAAGGAAGGAATACAGTGACTTAGTTTGATGAAGAGTTGGAAAGTATGTTGCAATATTTTCCTTCCAAACAATACTGTTGTGTAACTTTTCTAAGCTTTTGCAGTTAACATGTAAAACAAATAAACAAATCCCTTGGAAAAAAAAAGTAAAAAACCTAATGCCATATTGGAAACCTTGCATCCTAAACATTTGTTTCTTTATTCACTTTTCAGTAATGCTCTGATACCCAACTAAAAAAAAGCCCATCTGTCCCTTTCCCCAACTACTTTTCTTAGCTGGAAATAGCATAAAACCCAATCATGCTGCAAAGCCAGACATGATGGAAAGCACTTAGAATACTTTTTAAACAAATAAGAAATGAAAAACTTTTTACAGGGCTCATATGTATTCTATCACATCAGCCAATCCCCATTTCTGCCACTAATCCCCATTTCTGCCATCAGAGTAAAGAATAGTTTTTCCAATGAATATATTTATAAACGAAAACAGAAATAATTAGGTAATATGTTTGAAGAGAAAGGAGCTCTTCCTGGCTACACATGTGGAATGGACAGACAGGAAAAGAGCCTGTGTGACTTGCTATATAAAGTTTAGAAATAAACAACCTTAATTAAACATGTCTTGCTTTTTAATTTTGTAAAACTCTCAGTGGTTCAAATGCACAGTGGAAATGCACCAAAAAAAGGATCATTGTTATTCTTTCACTTATATTAGTAAACTAGTGCTGAAGAATAGGAAGGTGCAGGGTGACAAGGTGAAGAAATAACGAGCAGTTACTAGATTTGCAGTAAGATTTGGTTTTATACTCTTACTGCTTTCTTACTGTAAAACCATCCTGATTTATTAAATTGATACTCTTCGCATGTGATACATCATAGTGCAACCTCCACATACAGGAAAATCCATAACAAAATCTTGAAAACAATATTTTTTTTTTTTCTTTGATAGGCAGATACTTCTCTTCAAAAAAACAACGTATTTCTTCAGGGAAAAATATACAAGAGTCTGTAATCACTCAGTGTTACGGTGGTCTGGCTGGTNATGCACCCCCACAACTCAGCTATTTAAACTCTGTGCACTCCTATGCTTCTTAGATTTACCTCAAAGACAGTTTGACATCTTTATGTTTGGTCTTTTTGGTCAAGGGCTTTTATGGAAATATCTTAGAAGGGCCATTGAGAGTCACAGTATTACTGAAAATGATAATATTCAGAGAGGCACTGAAGGAATATTCACACCAGCATAAACCCAATATACTGTATCAAACCAAAATAACACACTTATCAGGTCAAGACCAGAAGTGAAGATTCTTTGGCCAATACGAATATAATTTATTTAATCCTTTAGGAAGCTTGAAGAAAAAATTCTAAAATCTAAACTACTATTTCCCCTATAAACACTGTCACCTCTATTAGACTATTGCACTAAGGTAAAAAAAAAAAAAAAAAAAAAAAAAAAAAAAAAAAAAAAAAAAAAACAA
>VXBB01009339.1:342125-361543 GCA_013399915.1 Illadopsis cleaveri
AAAAAAACACCAACCACCACAAAAAAACACCAAAACCAACAAAACAAAACAAAAAACCTAAGCCACAGAAAACATTTCAAGAAAACCCAGTCGGAGTTTTGTATCCCACTGAAATCAGTGCTGGTTGGGAACTTAAACACTTTTCTGGATTTCATTATACCTACTGTCCACAGCCTATTAGTCAAGGAACATACAGCTGTTGTCAAAAGGAACATTTTGCTCCCCATCAGCTCTGTGTGTAAATACCTGCTGGCACATCCTGTGGGTCAGTCTGCCCACCGCAGGTACCGAGCCTGCACAATTCCCGGATGGGAGGCATGGCTGGAGGGAAGCTGAGGACTGAAGCTGTAGCAACCAGCTACAAGAATACTTAAATGCTTGCATGCGTTCCTGTGTTTCTTACTCTTCTGCGAAATACCCTTATGATTTTGCTTAACTGTGCTTGCTGAAACATATTTTTTTCCAAGCTGAAATATATTTTTTCATCAGTAGGATTTAAATAAGCAGTTATGTAAGTTTTGCAACACTTTTAAATGCTCTCCTCTGTTTAGTAGAGCTGAAACGGATTTGGGGAAACATTCACTAAGAGCTATTTTAGCAGGGAAGTTCAAAAGATTGAAACACACTGTTCTATGCCAGGCAGAAATTTGAGTAAGTTTAAATTTAGATGTTTGTTTCTGAGACTACTATAAATGTCTCACAGTCCTTATACATTATCACATTCAACCAGCAATCAGCAAGAAAGAATCAGCAAGCCTGAGTCTACCTGTAAGAATAAAAATTATAACCGTAAATAACATTAAATAACATTATCACACAGCATTTTTACTGCACATTGAAAATATGCCACGAATCTCTAGGAAAGGATAATCCCATAATTATATAATGGCCAAAGAGTGATGGATTTCCCACTTTGTGTTTGGAAAACAATCCTGAACTACACATGGGTTCCTGAAGACCTCTGGGGAGGAGGGGAGAGGGGAAGGAAGCAATAATCACACAAAGTGCCTCTCTCTACTAAAGAAGATTTTGTACTAAATCAAAATCGCTTCCCAAAAAATCCTCAGCACAAGAATACAGGGAGACACAGCAGAACTAATTCATTGTTTGCAAGTGGTAAAGCCCAGGTGCAAACAATCAGCATTTTCCCTCTCTGAGACTGAACTAGTTCTGCATCAACCTGTGATGGAGGAAACCTACACTTTGTCTCAAAAATGGCAGGAAAAGGAACATCACCTCAAGTATTATACTTTTTGGTGGGTTTGGTTTTTGTTGTTGTTGCTTGTTTTGTTGGGAGGGTTTTGTTTGTTTTGTTTTCTCTTTTGAATTTGTTATTTCTGGGGGTGGGGGGTTGTTTTTTTAAGACTATAACTGTACCTTGACAGTGGTGTTTTGGAAAACCACTCACTCTTTTACAGGCATGGAAAATGCATGTAACAAACTGCAGAGCTGATATCAGAAAACAATGCATGACCTTTTCTCTTAAATGCCTATAATATTTTAGAATTTCATTTTGTTTCTCACTTCATACTTAGCACATCAAATGTTCTGTCCCTGTCCTTAATCCATATTTATTTGTTACCTGTTCTTTCTCTGGTCTAACACAATTTTTTGATCTTTCTTTATTTCTCTCTGGCCTGTTACCCGTGTGCCTGGTTCATCTCTCCCTATTTAGAAGGATTTAGCAGATCTGTTTCCTTTCCCTCTTCCTTTGGTGGCTGATAGGTCTGGTCGATTTAGCCAATAAGACTTATGGTGTTCCTTGATTTCTCTACTCTGTTTATACATCAATAAATCCACTTAGGAAAAAAAATTATCTTTAAAACAAGAACGTAGAATTGTTCATCCATGAAAGAGGATGAAAACCTCAGCTCAGTGTCAACACAAAGTATTCAACTTCCCAGTGAGTGAACAAAAGCAACAGCCCCAAGGATCTCCAAAGTGGCTACCTAAAAACCACAGGTCACATTGAAAAATTCAGCTTATTTGGAAAATTAAGTAATGCTTGTATAGCTGACCGATTTCAAAAATCTTATATTTTGTGAAGAATTTATGCAACTTCTAAAAGAAATCTAAGAATTCAGACCACTTATACTGGACTTCTAAATGAAGATTATAAATTACTGGGTGATCATTAGAAAGGCTATATAACTTCCTATTTTACCACAGTTAGGAGAGAAATAAAGAAACCAGAACTCTTGCTCATAGCTAGTTCCTCAAATGTTTCAAATGAGAGAACATTCATAAATAACAGCAGATATCCATGGGTTCCTGAAGCCATCTTCCAAAACCAACCACTATCCAACAGCTTACATCTGGTAAGAAGCCTCTTTCCCAGACACCAGCAGTGATGGGATCTTCTTCCAGTAATCAAAATCAGCTTTGTTTTTAATTTAGCAAACTTTCCTCTTTTCAGAGACAGAAGGCAGCTTATATTATTTCTGTAATGCCAGTCAGAGAAGCTTGTGTGTATATATATCATGATACAAGAATTAATTTTAAACTCAGACCTAAAAAATAAGCATTTGATAACGCTTCTTAAAAACAATTTATACTTTTAACTTTTTGTTCCAGCTTTTTGAAGAGAAAAGCACTTCTGGTTTCCTTGCTATTAAAAAAATAAAAGTAAAGGCATTTAGTCATTCACATGAACGTTACAGATTTTACTACATTGGTCCAGCTCCTCCTCAGTTTACTGTATTGCAAGTTCTGCTTTTCCCAAATTCAAGTGAAAAAATACTTTCCCTACATTAAAAAAAACCAACAAAACCCCAAAAAAACTAACCTGAGTGTCTTGGGAAAAATATACAAGACGCGCAACATGTAGTCCCCTTTTGGAAAATACAAGTAAAGTACAAGTGGCAAAGAAAGAACAGTCTTTAATAAATGGCACAATAAATCCAAACTCATCTTCCAAACATTTCAAAGTATTTACACACATGTGGCTTAAGCCTCTTTTAAGTGCCTGTGAAGCATTTGATCAAAATATATAGGGAATAAAATGTATTGTGTGTGTACATGTCTCTGAAATGCAAGAGAGAGGAACCTGAAGTGTACAATGTTAAGATCTGGAAGAAACTGTAAGAAGCATCAGAGAAGCAGAGTTGTGTCTTTAAAGTCCTACTTAAACACTAGGACTTGCAGCCCTTCCACTATTGTTACACTATCACAGAGTCCTCAACCAAAGAAACTGTTAGGACTCGATTTTTATGCATCTATCCACAGGGGGGAAAAAAATAGACAGTTTACTAAAAGACAGCATTCTACAAAAACAAATCTCAAGACAGATACTTTTATCTGCTTTTCATCCTCAACCAATACACCAGTCACATATGATAAGAGTTGGCAGGACATCTTCAAGGGAAAAGTACTCCAAGGTCAGCTCATGAAAGAAAGCTTTTACAGGATGACAGTGGTACTGAACCTCCTTTGGCTGCTGATAACATCGTTGTTGTCAGCTCAGCACTGAGGCAATGATTCCAAACACGGCATTAGTACAATAAATTCGTTCATGCAGTGTAAGAGGGCAGAAAAATGCCCAAAAGCATGGTAAGATTGCAGTATTCCAGCAGCCTCTTCTCAAGGACATTTGAAGCACATTTTACTGGTTCTACAATCACAAAGACAGGCAAAAAGTCCAAGAAATTCCCTCATGACTCCAGGCCTTTCAAAACACCAGTCTGTATTTTCATTTGCTTATCTCACGTAAGACATCTGTCTAAGGCTCTGTAACCCAGCAGTTACACAGAGCAGCCCTGGATGTCCTTTCAGTCAGCATCAGGCACAGGTAAAGAAACTACTGCCCATTGCTCAATTTTCTATGGCCCAGGAGTTCATGTTTTCCCCCTCACTCTTTTTATCAGATAAAGCTGTATTTCGTGATAGCACAAAGTTCTCCACAGCATCTGAAATGGCTACTCAACCCCAGCAAGGAAGCTGCACTGTTTATATTGCATTTTACATTCTCTTTCAATCACACTTGTATTTAATAACAACAAGAACAAAAATTTACATTTGTAGCCAATATCTGTATTTTCCATTTGGCAGTTCTGCTAGTTTCTCTCACAGATTAGAGCTAAAACTGATTTGGCAGGCTGGATTTATCAGCGTTTCATCTGCTAAACCATTCCAGCTAGAAAGCCAACTATATTGTCAACAGTTTTAAGAAGCAAGCTTCTACTTGTATTATGTGACAAACTCACAATTAACACAAAATCAAAACAAACAAGAAAATATAAGCGGGGTTGGGGGGAACCCAAACAGATCAAGATTTGAAGATTTGTTTCTTGTAATCCCTAAAATAGAAGTTTATCTAGTGCCAAGTACTTCAGAAAGACTTTTCTTTTTTAAACATTAAATACACTTCCCAAGTCCACAAAGCATCTTCCACACTACAGTACCAGGAAGGAAATAAAGCACAGTCAAGAATTCCACCTACAGTTATGGTAATTGCTGAATGTGACAGTTTTTCAAATATTGACTCCCAGAAGTAAAAACAATTCTGTGCTCATCACTACCAGAAATACAAATTTTACAGGACTAACTTGGTCTTAAATGATAATTTCTGTGAAAAACAACACAATTTTACAGGCCAAAATTTCAGGAACAGTTGTACTGACAACAGACAGAAATGAAATTTGTACAATTCTGAAGACAAAACAGCAGTAAAACCTGATTTTAATGCCAAAATACGGATGCTTATATAATGAAATATTTGGATAGTTTTGCTGTGCACTGTATTTATTTGTAGATTTAATAATTCCTTGTTTATTAACAGAGTTGTAATAACATCCTATTTTAATACCAAATCCTAGAATTTTTTTTAAATCAATTAACCAAAGCTTGGATCTGAAGACAGGAGTAGTCTCCACTAGTTACAAGAGATTTCTGATGCTTTATCAAGGAAAGTATCTCTGAAAAATATGGTATGTAATATTTGCTTCCATTAAAAATGTAATTACTTCACTGTTGATCCTCTCAGAAGAATAACCTCAACACTCTTATTTTCTTTCAGAGCTTTCTCCTTCTAGATCCTGATACCTGCTCCTGAAAATATTCTCATTTCTAAGCTAGAGTCCTCAGATCATCACCATTAATGATCATGACCAAATTTAACATGTCTAAGAGAAGTGTGCATTGGTTGACAAGGGTGTGGCATTCCTGCTGCACCTACTTCAGACAAAAGGACTGAGTACTGTGGCATTACAAACAAAATAAGAAAAAGATGGGGCCAGAATAGAAAAGGAGATCTCATGTATTCTGCATTTCAATATCTTCCTGAAGGTGGGGTTATGAAGGACAAAATGTGATGGGAACATGGAGAGGATGGGATGAAGCATCACTCACCATTTCCTGAGATGCATACTTTGGATCTTCAGGATCAACTGACCAGTAGCAGTAGTCAAAGCTGAAGGCCAGAGTTTTTTCTCTCGAGTCCCAACTGCTATCAAGCCTACTATCAACCTGACAATAAAAGGAAAAAGACAGAAAGACCAAGTCACTCTGAAGCTGACCCCCCAAAAAAAGCATTTTCCAAGTTAATGGGAAGTTTGTCTACTATATGTCTTGTGGAAAAGAAATGGCAAAGAGTTAAACCACTTTAGTCAATATTCTCTGGTACTTAGAGTGAGGTGTACACATCCATGACAAACTTGCTAGAGCACTTTTACTTAGGAGTTCATTTACTACATCTAAGGTTCTCCAAGACACATACAACAGACATAATCCAGCTAATCTTCATAAATTCTATGTATTGGCAGGAAAGTTTTATAAACCTTTTGATATTTCTCTGAAATTCTTCTGTTTCACAGAGAACCACATCACAGAAATGAGGCCCCAAGTGATAAGAAGAAAACAATTTTCCCACTGCATAGTTGAGTATTCAGGTCTCTTCCTCTATTTCTCCTCTGCTTTGTCATGGTTGCAAGCTAATGCTTCTGTTCCTGGGACTGCACAATTCAAACTTAACCTTTATGGGCTACTAACAATGACAGTAAAGCCTTTCTAGTACAACAATCAACAATTATTGAAGTTAAAGGAATTGTATAAATCTTTCCATGTAATCTTGCCTTAGTGATGGGTATATAAAACAGATAAGCTTATGAGCATTCAAAGGAGGAGAGTAATGAGTCAAAACATGTTTAACATCAAAAAATTAACATCATATACATGCAGTTTTGGTCTAATTGGTAACTTTGTTTTAACCTCAACATTCACAATAACTTAAGCAGAAAAAAAGCATGCAGGGTCCAGAGCTCTCAAGGAAGATGATGGGTACACTCAATTTATTCTTATAGCTCTTGGTCTTTTACCAAGGCCTGAAGCGTTGCTTTACACAATTTTCTTTATTTCATGCTAATCAGTTGCACTCTGAGGGGAAATATGAAAGGAGGAGAGATACTGGGAAAGAAATTATCCAGATGTTAGTAACAGTAAGATAGGCAAAAATCCTAAACAATTTACCAACAGCTGTGAATGATGCCATGCAAAAGAATTGCAGAAGCTTTATAAATAAATAAAATAAAACTTTAAAAATAAATAAATAAATATAAATATAATAAAGCTTTATAAATAAATATAATACAAAGCCAAGACAACTACCTGTTACATCCCTTCTCAATTCCCCCCCCAAAAACACACAAACTAATCCCAAACCAAACAATTCTTCCCCACACTTTCATTGCAATGGTTCTAGGGCTGTGCCAGCTTAAACTTCTCCCTTAATATTTCCATTAGAATGATCCAATAGCCAAGCAAACAGAGAAAATTATCAGGATATCAGGATTCTCATATGGGAAAGAGGAGACAACAAAAAGCATACCTTTATGTTTCTGACTTTCGCCACTTTGTCATCAACTTCTACAATCACTTGTCCTCCTTCTGCTCTCTCTCTGGAAACAGAACATATTTTAAAAATCCATTTAAAATATAAAGAAACAAAAAGGTGCATGTCAAATTTCTAAGCTTCAGAACTTCATGTTTACTTTAGCAAACTGCAAATCTGAGCTATAAAACAGATACTTCAGACATCAGATATGCACAGATAAGACTGTACCATGAAATAGCATTTGCAGAACTGCATTCTGGTATCTCAGTAGCAAGGGGCTAAAAAACCCCCAAGACTGTGGTGATTAAAGAGCTTTGAAGTGTTTTTCCTAAATACATTGTTAGGGTTTTATTTCTATTTAAGAGTTTTTGCTTTAAATTACTTTTACAAGGAAGTAGAGTGAAGCACTGGTAAACTGGCTGCACTTTGTGGGGTAGGGATCCATGTCCCAGACTTGTGAACCACAAGGTGTCAGGTTGCCCTGTCTGATTTTTCCCACTTAATCCAAAGCGTTTGTTGTAGTCCTCAAAAAAGTACTCTTTAGGGGAAAAAAAAGTATCAGACAAACAATAAAACAAAAAACCTGTCCTGAAATGTAAAATGGACAGGATTGTTTCTCAAGTGCAAAGGACCATGCACACATATGTACTGTCTAAATCTGTCATTGGAAGCAGCTATGACTGGCTACTACGGACAATTTCCACATCCAAAATGAGTCATGTTAGAAAAGAATGAAAAAAAGGATGTGGAGAAAGCAAAAACAAAAAAACCAAAACAAAACAAGAAAAAAAAACCAAAAAAATCCACAGCACAAAACCCCACAACACACCAAAAAACCTCTCAAACCAAATTCATCTTGTTTCTGGGCTGACAGCAGGATAGCTACCTGAAGATAAGGATGCTCTTATTTCTCCCTCTCAATGATTATAATGGATTTTTAATACATAGTAGGATAGAACAGAGGAAGAAGAGGTTCTCCAACTTTGGTACCGAGAAGCTAAGAACAAGACAAAGATGCTTTATATTTCCTCTATATTTTGCTTTGTGGTCTCATACTGACAATTCTTGTACGATGCAACTTTCTGATAAATGTTTGATGAAGCCTAATAGTTCTGTAAAACTGTAGGAACTTGGTTTAGAAATAAAAACAATTTTGTCCTTAGTGCAGTTTTTCAAATTTTATTAAAATTAAGGTGAAGACACGCTGAGATGTGGGGTTAGATGTATATGCATCTCCTGATAATCAGCTGGATCAGTATCATGAGGTCAGTTAAAAACTGGGTCAGGTAAAACAAGAGTTAGAAAATTCAAACCCAGTTGACAACTGCTCATTCCTGGCACTAGACCTTTAACAGATTCCTTTATATGTGTGCAGAAAAATTTAGTCCCCTACCAATTACAGTCTGCCTTCCCTGAGGGCTCTAACTTCCAGGTGGCCCAAAGCACCTCATACCCTGCCTTTGGGTCTCTCCACTTCTCCGTTTTCACCCCATGCTTTCTGTTCCAAAACAAGATTCAACACAATGCCTCGGGACACTTAAGACTTCCATGAAGACAATCATTGTAGCATTTGAGCTTCCCAAGCATAAAGAGGTTTTAAGCACATTTCTGAGCATAGCTGTTACCACTTTGCAGATAGAAATAATGCTTTACCCAGGAGTCTCTTGCTTCACACCACTGATTTTTGAGGTACTCTTCTTGAGACAGACTGAACTTGGTATTTCCTGTAGTACATACTCACACGTGACTCTTCACATAGAAAATACAAGGAGAGCTCCCAGAGATTTTAGTTAAGCTGTGAGTGTTCAGCTGTTCAACACATCAGTCACCCGAGCCTCAAGTCAGTTCCCAAGAGAAAGGGAAATACATTATGTGCATCTGGGTACCAAATGTTGCATTACATACAGCTGAGTACAGAATGGCTCCCTAAAGAACACATGAACAAGGAACAATGCCTAAGGATACAGGCTGTGAGTACCTAAGTTAGAAATGTGCAACTGATGTGTTTAACCTGGACATGTATAACTTTATAGATGTTGACAAGCAAATGCTTTCCAATGTAAGTTACTTAGGGACTTTGATGTCCATGTACAAATCTCTGCCAGGTGAGCTAATGGACAAAGCTGACAATTACCCTGTACAGCAGATCTGATCTAAGAGGCAATGGGACATTTTGACAGAATTTCACAATATTTTAAGAACAGCAGAAGACAGAGAAAACCAGAGGAATTGTTTAGGAGAGAGCTTGCTTCAGTTACACATACTCTTTTCCTTCACTGCCCAATATGATCTTGGCCCTATCCTGCTTTCCAATCCCATGAGCATCCTTAATTTTCAGTCCTTAATGCTCCAGTCTTACCAGCCTAAATAATTCACTGAGTTCCTATTCTTCTCTTTCTACGCACACATGTCATTCCCTACAGGTATCTGCTGTGTGTTCTCACTGGCATCATGTCCATCTTCCCCAGGGCAGTCCTCAACTGCTCTGCAGGTCTTGTGTCCCTTCTCCTACTGTATTGTAGCCTGTCATAGGCTGATCTCTCTGCTCCAAAGATACATATTCCTGCTCTTCTTGTCAGTTCTTCCAGTGTCTAACCCAAGTTTACTTGTACACTCCACAAGTAAACAAATGTTTCCTCCTGGACATGTGCTGAGGTCAGCAAACAGATTACTGAAAATAAATCAGAGAGAAGACCTTGTTCTCAGGTCCCATTCCTGGGTTTCAGTTGTGACTTGGACAACACTGAGCTCAACTTATTAAAGCAATGCATTCTTTTTTACTTAAGTATGATTTGGTCAACACTAGAGAATTCAAGCTGAGAGAAAGGAGATCCCTTAAAATTTTTACCTGCTATGCTATTACAAGTCTTCACTGAGCATGTTAAAGAGTTTTAATGATTTAGAACTTGGGCAGAAATGGGTAGATTGAGATGGGAATCACATCAGATTTTAAATTTTAAAATTAATTGGGGAATTCAAATAAAAGATCCCCCTAAGTAGCTTTTATATGTTTTAAAACATAATTTCCCCATAACCTTATCTCCTGCAGCAGCTAAACTGTACTGGGTGAAGCTTAAAAATAATTCTAAGCAACCTAGTCTGAAACAGGGATTCATGAATAGAACATTTGTGCACAAATGGGTGAAATCTGGAAAAGCTTTTAATCATTTTAAATTCCAGGGCATCCTAATTGTGGAAGTAAGGCAACCTCAACAACAAACAGTGGTCTCAACACAAGGTATAATAATCACATGAAACTCACTGCCTTCAGTTCATATGTTACACATAACCCTATGAAAAAGTGACTTTACTCTGTGGGTTCTTATAGACTGATGCTCTCACAGGCTACAGTCATTACTAAAGATTAAAAAAGAAATTCCAAACATAAGATCTTTGAGATACAAAAAATTTCTCGATTTAAAAAAATTATACTCATATTTACATATCTACTTATAATAAAATAAACATAAACCCATAAAAATGCAAACAACACAAAATGAAATTGCCACCTTTTACCAAAGGATATAAAAGATTCCACACTATGCAGCCATAAAGCTAATGCAGCAATCAAGTACCTTTGTTTGAGTCTCACAAAACAAGAAAGCCAGCAGAAAACAGGGACAGAACTAAAATCTCCCCTAGGTCTAGGTGCATATTCACAGCACCCAGACTTTTATCTTAACTCCAGACTGTTGCTGAAAGATGCAATTTCTCTTTGTTGCTCCAACTTCCCACATGTGTTTCTACTTTCTAGCAATCACACCCATCCAATGACTCAGATCAGCTGTGATCAGGCAAAAACCCCACATCAAAATAAATAATCAAGGTGTCACAGGACTCTCAAGCCCTTCCCAAGCACTGAGCCTAGCAGTCACACAACCCGCTGAGCCAAAGCAGGAGAAAGGGCAGGAGCATGTGGTGGTGGGAATGGAGATCCTTCCTTTCTGCTGCAGCTTACAGCCAGAGACCAGGGAGCATGAACAAAGCAACCTGTAGCTGCCAGCTCTACAGACTATGCATTTGAGCCCTCTGAAAACACACATTTATACCACGCTTCATTTAGGTACAAAACAGAGAACCTGGGGAAAGAAAGCACAGTTCCCTATCTAAAGCCCAGGGGGAAAAACAGACTCACACCTGTTCTAGATATTCTGACCTTAACTCTAAATTGCAAACACTACAAAAGCTCAGCAAAACCTGTGTTTGTCAGTACAGTCTCACACACGTGTGCAACAGTTTGCATTTGGATGATAAAGTAACTCATCAACCTTAGGAATAGGTGCTCTGCTCCACAGGTACGAAAACTGTATTTTTGTACCAATAAAATCAAGTTCAAACTACACTTCTCTAGCAACACATTTGATTTCTGCTGCTCAGAAGTCACTGTGGTCCTAACATTTAGTTTCCCTATCCTCTCTCCTCCCCCACTTCTTGAAAAATGCATGCTGTATTTGGGAATTGCCTCTCCTAAATTATTTTCCATGAAAACAGGTTACCTGTACAATGATAAAACTTCCCTGCTTGTCCCAGGGAAGGCCTGCATCTTCTCAGTCACAGAAAGCTTTAGAGAAATGCAGACCCAGCAACAGAACAGTGACATAAGTACAGAATGGAGTGGCGGGGCTGTAATGGGGAGCTACAAGGGAGACCTGGCAGAAACAAAGCTGCTGCAGCAGTCCAGAAAATACGGGCAGTCCAAAGGGAATTTCATACCATTTCCTGTTGCTATGAAAAATCACTTTTGCAGTCAAGATGTAAAGTTAATGCAATTCCTCAGGGACAAAGACACTGCAAGAATGAGCCTGTGGGAAAGAATCATGGGAGGATAAAGAGCCCGGAGACAGACACTTCCACAACTTGCTGAATCTCAGCGAGATGAGTTCAGACACAGAGCAGAGAAGTGCAAAGAAGTATGCAGAGCTGGAGGAAGCAGTGGGTGGAAAGGAAGGGGGAAGCAGTTTTTTTTATACATTCTAAAATTTGCCCACTTCTCCTCCACCCTCTCAAATAACAGGCACTTGGAGAACAAAGGAAGCTGACTTCTTAAGACTTGCCTGTTTGTTTTAGGATCATGTACATGTGATAAGCAAAAGTACTGTAGTCATTAGGAGTAGGCATGTCATGCAACAAAACAGCTTCTACAAATACAGCCCAGCAATGTACTCACCAAAGTAATCAAACATACCAAAGCAAAATATATACAACTCAAGTACAAGAAAATTCTTAAATGACTTTTTAAAGAAGCTTCAAAAATAACCCTGCAATGTAATCATTGCAAGTACTTAATGCTTTCCTGCCAGTTCCCACCACTCAAGCTAACTCCAAACTCAATCTCAACCTGTACTGAAACATAATCCGTCAAAAGTGGTGTGTCAAGAATATCAATCCCTCCCCTCCTGCAGAGGCTCTTCCATAAAAAAGAGTAGCCTTCAGTGGCAGGATGTATACCAGCAGTTACTCCTGCTGTCTCTTGGACTGTCATTTCCCAGGATGTGACCCATACCTCTGACAGCCTATAAGTAAGGCAGACATCTACCACTTGCACCTGGGGACACTTTGTGCCATCTAATGGCACACCTATGCAATCACCATGACAGCAGCTTACGTATAATACTGAAGAAAATCTTGCCCAAGTATTTCCTTGGTCATGAAGTCTAAAGATTTTATGGGGAAAACTTCAGTTAGTCAGATTTATCTTTTCTTTCCATTAACAGTATGTTGTACAGTGTCTCTAACTCCTGTTTATTGGCAGCCTTGGCAGAAGTATCTTTGAGAAGCTGCCATCTTTGCACTTCTTGAGTGACTGACCAACCTGCCCACGGAAAAAAAGAAAAACTATGCAGGGCTTATTCTCATCATTGCTAGTCTTCAGAGAACACTGTTGGGAGACCAGGGGTGCAATGAGAAGAGCACTAAGAGTCCATGTTGCTCTATCAAAAATTGTAGAGAATGTCAAAGCTTTCAGCCATTAGAGCTTCTGCACTCTACTGACAAGTTAAGGTACCTCCAACTACAACATCTCTCCACAACACCAGCATAATATGTATCCTTATACCTGCTGCTGTGACCTGTCAAAAGTGAGGTGTTAACAGTATGAACATCCTCACTTTGGCCAATGTAGGATTTTTTAATATGTAAAAATAAAGTATCAACAATCAAGTAAATTTTTCTAAGATTCATTTTCAGTGTTTCTTATTATTCTCATTACCCAATACCGTTTTGGATATTTCTCTTTAAGGTCAAAACTGTTTCACTGTGTCTTGCAAAAGGGAGTGCACAGCTGGTCAGCAACGCTCTGACCAAATTCAGAACAGATGTTTATAAATAATTCTAAACTCTCTATTGAAGCCAAGTACACAGAGTTCACCAAGACAGCACGCTGCTACATGAGACATGCTGCCCAAGTAATTTTTTGAGGCTACTCCCAGATGCATGGAGCTTTCATTGGCTCTCATAAAGCCTAACAAATCTGAAAGTCAAAAATCATCAGTCCTAGTGGTTACTATTATTCCTATGTGATTCCCCCATTCTCTTTTGCAAATACTATATAGCAATAAAAATATGAACATTTGGTGCAGATACAAACATGAGGCATCTTCCTTGATAAATCCAAGTCAGAAATACTCCTGATGATACAGCAGTGCTTTGAATTATGGAATAATGATGTTTTCTTGTCATGCAGAGACATGGAGGGGAGGAGGGAAGAGGAAAGGAAAAAGTCTCTTTCATCTGTCATACCACCAACATGAAGCATGAAAATAACGAGAATTTAAAACAAAGCTACAGTCCAGTCAGTGCAGTTTCATCCACCCTTGATTTCACAGCTGTTTATTGAGCAATGACATAATATAATTCAGACTTTTGCATCAAAGGAATCCTGTACAAATGCCATGTTTTCCATGCAAACCAGAATGTGGATACAGAAGTCAGTTTTCATTCCTTGAGACCAACTGTTATGTGAATGGCCCATGTAGGTATTCAACCTACAACGCCAGTGTTATCAGCACTGTGCTCTGACCAACTGACCTCATCTCAGGGTCATGCAGAGTTCTGCTCTTTTAAGAAGCTAGAAAGTCTGCCCTTTACCAAACTTAGAAAACTTGGTTCCTGCAACTCCAAGAAAAATACATCTGGGAAAAGCTGCTGATGCAGTACCCTTTATAAAGTAACATATGTGTCTTATGGAAACCACCTGCTAATACCAAGTACAGATGCCAAGAGAAAAGAGCAGCCACCACAATGATAGCTTATACTAAACTTTAAATAATAGTCTAAGTAAAAAACCCACCTAATTTGACAAAGGGGGGGCAGAGGAAAGACGTCAATATAACCTTAATAGGATCCGCAAATGTTAAATTACATTTTTTTGGAGAGAGACTTTATAACACCAAAATTAAAACCTCAACTTTTCTTTTAAAATCCTAGCTCTGGTGTGGAAAAGAAGCTTGAAATTATGAGCAATGCTTAAACAATGCAGTTTGCACAGATTTTCAAACAGCAAAAGACTCTTGGAGGCCTGAGACATCTCTCTCCCACCACCAGGTACCAGTCCCAAACCTATGGCTTTTGAGACAGTTCAACTATCACTATTTGAAGAAAGAACTGTTCTGTGACAGAGGGACACAGAGGAACAACGCTCACTCAACTACCACAGGAGATAAAAGCAGTGAAAATCTACCATTTCTCTATGTGCGAGAGGCAACAGCACCAAAGTAGCAAGGAATATATAAATGAAAATATACAACAAGCTCCAATCTGCTGTTGCTTAAATTTTATTTTGATGAAGCATTTAACATCTGTTATGCATAAGATTCAAGGAATGTTTTCTACAAATTTTGCTACAAGTTATCACTCTTGTCAGCAGTAGACCACATTGCTGTATCTTGTGGTTACACATGAACCTGTAGAATAGCTGATAGCACAGTCGATAAAACAGCAGTAAGTCTTTCTTGCAAAATAATCCTTCCTTTGTTTAATCTAATGTCATTACAAAGAACAAAGGAGATAAAGCACAGCAGAGCCTAGTTAGCAAATTAAAAACCAATAGTGATTTACTTGGCATCATTTCTAAAAAGATCTGAAAGTAATTTTATTTTTACACATAGCTTTCCTTTTAAATAGAAATAGATTTAAAATACTCACATCCTGATGCACCCGTTGATCAAGCTCCTTTCTCAACTATTCAGTGAAGCTATGCCCAGCACACTGCTCAGGTCAGCCTCCCACACCAAGCCATTTTCTGGAATCTCTGAGTGAGAAATCTTCTCTAAAATTCCCTCCCAGGCATGGCCTTGCTCACCTGAGTTCTTAGGACCTCAAGCTTAACTCCTCCTTCCCATCCTATCCTCAAGCCTCATTAACTGCATTCCAGGAAGGCAGTTGGAGTAATATGTCATGCAGAACAGCAGTAATGAGGAAAACAACTGTTGCAGCTCAGACTGTGACAGTAAACACCTGCACAGCTGGAAGTGTGCTTCAGCTTTGCCACTGGGACTACCTAGACATTTCGTTGATGCTTTCACTTGCCAGAGTGTGGAGAACAAAGTCAAAAACTCCTAAGGGGACTGGGGAATACATAGCTGGCCAGGAAGCTTCAGGTTACAGCTCAGAAACAATGCAAAGCAGAAAAAAGGGAAAGGGCAGCTCTTGGATCATTTAATCTGTTTAGCAACTCTTTCAGGTGACATGCCTGTGAGGATCTTAGAGGATGGGAAAGTTCATTTCTGAGTTAGTAAAGACACCGGGAAAGACTCTCTCAAATAAGAGCTCTCCTTTTCCAGACCAGAGAAGCAGCTGAAAAGTGGAGATGATATTTTCAACAGCAGAACATATCTTATGTTTTGCTCAGTCCTGCACAAGTAACTCCCAAACTTCAGGGTACTATCTCTGAAGCAAAGTACTTTAAAGTTTCAAAAAGCCTCACAAGGCAACTTGGATGCCCCAGTGCCAAGTTTTTAACTAACAACTCTATAACTTTACAAGTGAACCAAACAAATTTGCTGTGGATGATTTTACTCAGGTCTCAATCCACAATTCATGAAGGAATGCAATGTCTTCTAGTTACTGGTGCATGCTAAGAAAAGAATCCTATAGAAATGCATGAGACTCTTCATTGTGGTATAGAGCACTGTTTTTAAAAAATTCTTCTTTTCTATCTGTGATCTATGTAGGAGCTCTCAAACCACACTGTGATAATGGACTGAATCCTGGGTACGCACAAATGAGCTGAGACCAGCTGGATGGAGGGCACAAGATGTAGTGGATCAGGGAGGGAAAAGCATGAGGCAGCTGTGCTCCATCGTGGTTCCCACATGATGCTGCCCTGACCATGTGGGTCACTCCCAGAGGGGTCCCATGCACAAACAGCCCTCCCTCTCTCTTCTTATGTAACACAGGGCTGAGATTCTCAATAGGAGCAATCAGACGCCCCAAGTAGATACTAGAATTGTGATGGGCTATCACAGCAAAGGGACAAATATGTTTGAACCCAGCAGCACATAAAAAACTAGCATTTGTTTCTGCTGACCTACATAAAAAAGTAAAAGGACATGTCCAGCACTGCAGGGGTTTTCTGTAGCATACAAACACCTAACACAGTATTGAGAGAGCTACCCAGGTACAAGGAGAGCTCTGGACACAGTTCTGAAATACTTGAACACTTTCTCAGCCAGTCACACCATTTTCAAGTCTGGAGGGTAAGGTCTCCTATCATAGCACCACTCTGCAGACTGCAGTGCTGGCATCCTCCACTGAGTAATCAAAAAAGAAAGAGGAACAACATTCCTAGTTCACATAGTTACATGCTAGCATTCAAAGTGTTTCCATCAACAACTTCTGACTGACAGCCAAAAATAACATTACACTTTCCTTACAAAAGTCTGACGTCCAACAGACCAAGGATTAAGATGTCCGGAAATAAACCATAAAGGGATTTCATCAGTTCCCAGCTCCTATTTAATACCTGATTATTACCTGTGGCTATAGACAATTTAATGCAGCCATTCAGGCTTCCATATTTCATTCTAAGGGAGAAACATATTTATACAGAACAAGTATCCATGTAACCACAGAGTAACAAACCTTTTTTTAGTATGTAGAATAGTAAATGTGTAAAAAAGACTTTTAAATGTTACTCCGGGGAAAATATTTGTCTGAATTTACACCCAATACTATATTTTGGTGATAAAAAAGTCATTTAGTCTGTTAGAGAATGACTGATAATATTATGAATAACACTGGCTACAGGCTGTTTAAACTTTAGGCAATGGAAAAACAACTGCATTTTGTGTAACCATGCTTGCTTTATGTCTGTCATGGATTATTTGACCATAGAAGTTCTCTGTCAGAGAATGCACTGTGATGGGTGCCATATAGATGCAGAACAAAAAGACCACTCTTTGCCTTATACTAAATAACAAAAATCTTTACAGCTCCTGCATTAACATTTTTTAATATCTGAATTTTCAGTAAATTTTCAGATGCAAAACCAATGTTCATCTGCAATTGTAAATTAAATGAAGAGCAGCAACGAAGAAGTTTGCATGATAGTCTAGAAACAACCAACTGACCCATGAGTTCTAGCCTTTGCCTGCAGCTTTCCAATTTCTCGTACTCTTGAAAGCCAAGTTTAGTATTTTTGGCTGGAATGGAGAGTGTACAAATTACAGTACTTCAACCTAGTTGAACTGAAATTTTTACTGCAGGAAGTCTCCCTTTTTAAAACACCTAAAAGATCATAGAAGCTGTGGCAATATGGGTACCCTGTTGGGGCAGTTGCAGAGTGTGTGTACAGAGTTAGCAAGAGGTTTGTGTGGTAACAGTATGGAAACAGTACAAGAAGCTGGAAAAGAACAGACGTTTAAGCCTACTGAGACTTTTTTTCAATGTCTATCAAGGTTACTCGAAGCCTGCAAATATTTAGTATTTGCCTCTAAGTCATTACATTTGAACAATTTTGTTCAAGGCTAGAAAGCAAGTTCTTATGTCAGAGCCTTCACAGAGAATATATAGCCACTTTCTCTTCCCATTTATAAAATATAAAAATCCACCTTAGAATGCATTTGCTGACCTTGGCTGAGGCAGCACAGTAGAAGGAGCAACTGGCCTATTCCCTTTGGGTCAAACACTATGAGACTGGTCTCTGCCTCCCTTCCCATCCATCTCTTACACCATAACGAGTTGAATAGATGGAATTTCTTAGCAGTTTCTCCCTGCATTACCCCCTGAGTTTCCACTCTCACCTTCATACAAACATTTCTGTTTCAGGTTAATTCCTCCCACTTGCAAGAAGCTGCCCACCTCTCTGATCCAACCCTACTCTCCAAACTGCATCCCTCACCAAACAGCTGGCCCACACTGACTACATGAAATGTTTTCCTGTTTGTCATACCTTATCTGACAGTCACAGGTGCTGTTTGTTGCTATAATGACATATGCACTATTATGCACTATTTAAAGCAACATACCCAGGAAAAACATTAAGACAGATGTGATGCAACATTCCTCACCAAGCAGGATCTAGTGAGGGGGAAGATAACAATAAAAATCAAAATAATATGTCCACCATTAAGGCAACACTGAGCAATAAAAGGTTAAACTTAGCTTACTTCAACAATGCAACTCTTCTTAAAATAGGCCAGTATCTATTAAATTCTGTTCCATTCACAGCTGTACAACAAATCAGAGCTATATAACCCAAGCATGATTTTAAACAAAATTATGGACAGAGTATTTTTAAAATCTGTTAGCTTTGACTTAAAGGCAAAATGTGCTGAAAACCTCTAAATTAGTTTGCACATTTCCCTTTTCTATTAACATTGGCAGGCTTGCTTTGGGTGGGATTTTTAATTTTATTCAAAACTCTCTGGTGTCTTTTTCTGAAAATAAAATAAAATAAAAATCCATAGCCAAATAAGAACAAAAGGGTCCAAAATATTCTAGTGTACTGCTGGCTAAATGACGAGGCTAGTTTTCTGGCTGGGCAACTCTTCAAGATCATTTTCTGTACTGCATGAAAGAGTTATTTATCACAAAAATTCGTGCAGTCAGAAGACAACATGAGGGACTCGTGCCAAAAAGAAAGGCAGAATCAAATCAAAGAGCGGCCCTCAGAGCTTGTACCACTTTTCCAACCATTCCTGTTTGGAGTGCTGTGGCATTTCTCTAACAGGAGGAGTAAATTAACAGCCACTGACATTTGGGCAGCTCGCTTTTTCTCTTTCTTTTCCGCTCCGAATTTCCAAAGTGGGCAAAGTTTTAAGCATGTATTATACACAAATAACACCAGAGCATTGTGCTGCCGCATTGTTTGTGGGAGTTGTCTTCAAGCTGTAACATGTAGGTTTTGGGATTTCCATTGGAGCCAAGTAAGCCGGGGAGGGAGCGGAGCTGAGCGACAATGGGAATATCCGGCTCTGCCTCCCGCTGGAAAAAACAGCAACAACAGAAGGGAAGAGAAGACTCCTGGACACTGCATGACAATTGTCCCGTTTTGGGGAGCTCAGGAAGAGGGAAGTCAGCCTAACAGCTCCACTGGGTGACTTTTCTAAGCCAACTTCCCCAGCTATTTAGGGAGGCGGCGAGAGGCTGCCAC